>JAOVVB010256103.1:0-19681 GCA_028570985.1 Heterobranchus longifilis
GTGTTTTCTATATATTTTTAGCTGTTCGTGTGTGTGTGTGTGTGTGTGTGTGTGTGTGTGTGTGTGTGTGTGTGTGTGTGTGTGTGTGTGTGTGTGAAATTGCAAATTGTGAAAATGCTTTTATTTCGAAAACCACTGACCGGAAGCCAGAGTGTCCCTCTAGCAGACTTGACATCTGTGGATGTGGCGCGTGTGGAGCTGGAAACGGGAAGCAGGAACCGAGGGGAGAAGTGTTGATAATGAAACCGTTGCTGCTGCGCTCTTCGCTCGGCTGCTTCGTGGCAGTTTTCGGCTCTTTTTCCGCTTCTCGAAACAAACTCGTCACACAGGCAGCAGCGGTTCCTCATCTGTTTTACTTCAGAAAAACGATGCATTATCAAACGGAGGAGAGAGGACACCCCCATTCGCCTGACTACCGGATTTATTTTAGTAAGTTAATCATCGTATCTCACCATATGGCAGGAACCATGTGTGTCCCCGGTATTTCAATAGTGTAGCTAACAGTTTAGCACCAGGCTGTCGGACAGGTAACCCCAGGTCGACGTCCAGGTAAAGGTAAACGTTTGCCAATACCCTCACGTGGTTTTACTTCCTGTTTGGGCGGTCACGTGGACAATAGCCACACAATAACCCTTCTATGAAAGTCACTAATATCAGATGAAGGATGTTGAGACATTTCATTCAGTAGCCTATTATTTAGTCTTCCTCAACTAATGTTGCAGCACAAATTAATCTCATAATAACATATCACATTATTCTGTTTACAATATGTTGGCTATATGACTGCATTGTGGTCTACATACATACAGATTTTAATATAAACAAGAGAAAACATTAGTAACATTAAAAGGGCTGCAACTAACGTTTATTTTAATTATCGATTAATCTGCCAGTTATTTTCTAGATTGATCGATTAATCGTTTGGTGTATAAAATGCCAGAAAAAAGTGAAAAAGCAGGATTATTTTTCTGTCAATCAACTAATCGATTAAACTGAGGATGCAAGTTGTAACTGAAATAAATTCCATGAAACAAACGGCCTTCATCTAGAGCTTTTCATCCACAGCCTTCTTTAGTGGATGGAATTTGCTCAGTTGTCATGAGTCCAATGAGGAAGACCTTTTCCATGGTTAAGAATTAACTTTAATTCTTACATTAAATATTGCGCTATAACAAGAACAAGGGCAGGTTTAGAATAACAGTCAAAAAAGCAAATGCTGTATTTAGCTTAATATGCACCTAATCCAAAAACTAAATTAGCCATTTTTTCTGCAATGAAATACTAGGTCTCGCTGCAGCCAAAAGACAGGTTTTGTAATCATGTTAGCTACACTTTTGCGTAACTTGTCCTCATCATGTTATGTACAATAAACAGTCTTCTGGGATTTATGACATACTGTATGTTTAATGTTTCAAGGTTTTATTTTCTAACTTTTTTGTTTGTTTTTTTCTTAGAAACTTCTGAAGGAAAATACATTTCACCATTCCATGACATCTCACTTATAGCGGAGACCGAACAGGTAACTCTTTGACAGCAGAAGTTTAATTTCTGTTTGATAAATACTGCAGAAAGTACATGACTCTGTTTAGCTATTGAACTGTATAATCATAATATTAAAACCACTGATTTTTTTTTTCTTTCTTTCAACAGGACAATGATGTGCCAGCTAAAAAGTCCAAAAAGAATGTAAATGAGGTACTTCAAATTCAAATATTTTATGTCAGTTTTACCACCTGACAACATTCACCCCAGTATATATTGCATATAGCTCTGTTCTGCACTTTCAGGCGCTCTTTAACATGGTGGTGGAGGTACCTCGATGGTCAAATGCTAAAATGGAGGTAAGAAAAACCTAATGTCTTACATATAAACTATTTTTACACTGCATATGTGTGCATGTCTTTGATATTCAACTTGCTATGGTTGTGCTCGTTGTAGTTTTTGAGATGCAGCCATTTTCTTATTGTACTATATTTAGTCTTTGGGCACATGGGACTACTGTTTTTTCCTAAAATATAAATGAAAAAACAAAACAGTAGTTCCATGTGCCCAAAGACCAAATATAGTATAATAAGAAAAACTCATTTTTCAGCGGTTTGACCAATTTAGAAAATTCCTTCAGATTTGTGCTTAGGCAAGCCCACCAAAGGAAATTCAAATTTTTAGTTGCGGGCACAAATGGGTTGAGTCTCTAAATTGACAACAATCAGATTTACTGCGTGTACATCACCATTCTTTGTTGACTAAAAAGTCTAAATTGAGGGTCTAATTACTTGCTTTTTCCAGAGTTAGAAAGAGCAGGAGCCTAAAGCTGAGGTTTTGAGTGTTGGTGACACTATGAATTAAGTATGCTTTAACACTGGTAATAGCACACATAAATACATACATATGCCTTCACAATTTCCAGATCGCAACTAAGGAACCGCTGAACCCGATCAAACAAGATGTAAAGAAAGGAAAGCTCCGGTATGTTGCCAACATATTTCCCCATAAAGGTTACATTTGGAATTATGGGGCGCTCCCACAGGTGAGGAAAATGCACAGTATGAATTAATTTATTTATGCACACATTATGCCTATGAGTGCATTAATATTTATTTAGTCAGATAGTTGAAATGTTTGCTTGAAAATTTTGATTTATTACATGTCTTTGAACCGTTCCTTGGAAAAGACGTGGGAGGACCCAGACCACACAGACAAAGAGACAAAGTGTTGTGGTGACAATGATCCCATTGACGTTTGTGAGATCGGCACTCAGGTAAGACTGCCTTGCATCTATTCATAAAGACATTTCAAAGATAACTTAATTGTGTGAGTGATTGATTTGACTGTTTATTTGTAATGTTCTGCTCTGTTCTCCAGGTGTGCTTTCCAGGTCAGGTGATCCAAGTGAAAGTGCTCGGCATTTTGGCCATGATCGATGAGGGAGAAATGGATTGGAAGGTCATCGCTATCAATGCTAAGGACCCAGATGCCAAAAACCTGAATAGTGGGTGTTTTCCACAGATCATATCAACAGTTTTACTTACACTGATCTATTCTCTATCCTGAAGAAATTGAGTTCAGGAAACCTGGCATCAGTATGCAAACTATACCATACTATAACATTTTGCACTTACATATGCCTCAGAGAGAGGACTGACTGTGACTCTTGTTGCAAAGAAACATTCATAGCTGCAAGCATGTAGGCCTACTTGCTTTATGACAGCACATCTGATGTATAATAATCAGTTAATAACCACATCAAACCTCCACACGGGTATCAAAACCAAACATCACAGTGTGATACAATATGACCAACTAAAGCAGGGCACAGAATAAAAAGCAAAACAGCCAATGAACACACAAATGTATGAATATTAAATCAAAATGCAAGGTTGCCTACAAAATCTAGAAATGAATAATGGCAATTCAGCGTGCAGAGTGAGTGAGACTAAGATTTCTGATCTATGAGTTAAAGCGAGTGAACTTTTTGATATTGCGCTGCCACACTTCAGTGGCAGGAATAGCATGCACGTGGGTATCTTAATTAAAATGAATTAGTGATGAATAACCCTCATCAACAGTCGCCTCATTTTAAGCATGAATAGAAGTAAAACACCTTTAAAGATAAGCTGCCCAACCAATCTCCAGACCTTGACAAATGAATGTACCTGCACTGTCCAGCTCAGATTCAAGTGATTGACTTTAAGAAATATTTGCAGATCCAACACATCAACACGGTTTGCAGCTCAGACAGTAACCTAGAACATACCTGGTGGAGTTTTTATTGTCAACATGGCTTTGTTTACATTCATCGTTTCTTTACAAAACACTGTGGATCCTGAAGGCGTAACAAACCCCATACAATATTTGCAAATTTAATTTTTAGGCAATACAGCTGTATGAGACATTATACATTGATTACCTGATTACCAACTTACCATCCTACAGAAGGATGTACATACTCAACATACTCTTGTTTTTGCATTCAAATATATTCCTAATTCCAAGTGTAAATGGAGTACAGAGTCGTATCTAATTCAGATGAATGAGGTACAAATTGGTCCTCTGTTCTTATTCTGCTGAATGTTTGTGTTTTCCTCAGGCATAGAGGATGTCCGCAAGAGCCGACCTGGTCATTTAGAGGCCACTGTCGACTGGTTTAGGAAATATAAGGTGCCTGATGGAAAGCCTGAGAACCAATTTGGATTCAATGGACAATTCAAAGACAAGGTACTGAGACCTTTGTAACACCAAATACAGTGCGTACAAGACGTGACAGTTTGTGTACTCGGGGCTGGAGTCTGTTGCGGTTGTGGATTGCTCCCTAAGAAATCAAACAATGTGTTTTTCTCTGATGTTCTTTTAATAATAGGACTTTGCAGTCGAGATCATAAAGTCCACCCATGAGCACTGGAGGGCACTAGTGCAGAAGCAGACGAATAGTGGAGGGATCGAATGGTGAGTTGGTGGAGGTAAAACCCTGCAGTGTGTATGTGCGTGATGTACATACTGTATATAACAGGGTATGGGGGCTGGGCGATATGGCTTATAAATACGTCAGAATACAGGGTCAATAAGAAGGTTTTTCTTTGGAGTAAATTACACAATTCTCCATGGGCTACTGAGCTTCATGCTGTTTCTGAGGAAGCTGAATTATATATGTATAGTAATAATTTATCCTGCAGCATTAGAACAAAGTTATCTGCTAGATTTGAAGAGAAATGGTTAACGGATATCTTGTTAAAAACCAAAATTACGAACATATATTCAAATCAAGCATAATTATGGCACTAAACCTTATGTGAGAGAAAACTTATGAAGAAGTCAAAGGTCTGTAGTTTCCCAGCCGAGAACAGGAATCCTTCCCCTGGTCCTGGAAGTTGGCAGATGTGTGAATTAGGAGAAGTTTAGAATTAATCTCATTTTCTTTTGTATTGCCCTTATTATGAGTTAAGAATATCTATATCTAATGAAATGTCTGTTCAAAACCCAGAAATGTTTTGGTGCACCGATGATGACAAAATGGAATGGTTGTTTAATTTGAATGCTTATATAAGCTGCTTTTGTTTCTAAAGCTTTGGAAAAATGTCAGGATGGTTTATTTGTTTAGTATTTATTTGTAATTTATGTTGCACCTCTGGTTTTTTGGTATCTTTTTGTAAATAATGGTGTCTTGTAAGCCCATTTGGGCTGGGCATGTTATTCATGCATGACACAATAATAAAAATCAATTCAATCAATCATTCATACAAATAATATCTCAGTATTTTTAGGCTATGCCACAATATAGAATATACATCTTGATATTTTCATATTTTTTCTAAAAGTAACATAACTGATTTAACCCTTTTGATTTGTATGATCATACCAGCGTGATTATTCTAGTAAACTAATCTGAATTTAGAGGGAACACAGTTCATATGACATTTTAGAGAGCTTTAATTTTGAAATTCCACATCAGAATATCCAGATATTGTGAGAGACACTCTGAGGTGGTGAACTGTCATTTTGAAGTCAGATTGGGCTTTGAAAAATGTATTCTTTATTATTAAGTTTGACTAATTATTCACACGAAATTCAATTTTCCTAGAAATTTCCTTTTTCTTGGATGTTGTTTTATCATTCAATGTATTTCATATTTAATAGTTATTCATGTATTTTTATTTATTTATCTATTGACTGACTTTATGAATGCGGAATTGCCTATCACTGGACGGTCACTTCTTGCACGCTCTTACCGTAATGCCTGAGTGTGTGTGTGTGGCAAAATGCCAAAGCGAGCCTCATGCACAACGACTTGAAAAAAGTACATGACAATGTGTACTTGATGTTTGCGTCATTTACTACATCCCACATAGAACAAGCCGCAATACATTGAGTACGGGTATATTCTATATATCGCCGACCCCCACAGGGTATGTAGGTGTAATGAACACTATTGATGTTTTTCTTTTTTTGATCAGCAAAAATGTCTCCTGCTGTGAGAGCCCTTTCAAATGCAGTGAAGTTGAGGCCAGAGATGTGGTGGAATCGGTGAGAACTTCCATATGCTGTTATTTCACAGTGATGATAGCAAACACAATAATGACATATAGAGCTGTGTTAGGGTTAGGTTTGGTAATAATCCTGTGTAATTTGACACCCCAGGCCCCTGCATTCGACAGCGCACATCCTGTGTCTCCAGATGGTAAGTAAATAATGACTAACTAAACTACATGAAACTAACTAAATTTGGTTTATTTGAGGTATTATATGTTTCAACACTTATATTTTTATGTGATTCTGAATCTTCTCTCGCACAGTGGACAAGTGGCATTTTGTCTGAAGCCCTAAAGAAAATATGGAAGCCAACAACATCTCTTGAAGCATCTTGTTGCATCTTTTGAATGGAGCTGGATTTATGTTTGGTAAGGATTCTCAGCTGTTTAAAGTGGCATCTCACTTAATCATCCAATAATTTGTTAAAAAAGAAAAAAAAAAGCTAATACGAAAATACAAGCCAGTGAAGATTTGTATGAGACGTGTTTTTTGGTGTCATGTCGGACACCAAAAAATTGATCTATATAATTTTGTGGTTAATCACAAAACTAATTGGTCTCCTTTCTATTCAATTGTAAATTATATTGCAGACTATATGTACTGCAGTATTTTTGTGTCAACTGAAAGTAATGCCAATATGTTCTGATTGTAATCACTTTCTGCTAACAACCACAACGCAGTTTGTATGTAACAAGTAAACTATTTCTTCCTGTTTGGGTAAATAAAAAAATTAAGGCGAGATCTCTTTGCAGTTTCATCCATAATTTACACATTTCAAAACTTCAACATGTGGACAATAATGCACAAGAATTTAGATATTAGTATTAACTTGGAGTAACAAATCAAATTGCTTTAAATAAATATAAATTTTATTAAAAAAAAACACCCACGTCTCAGCAATATCAGGAATGATATAATAAACAGCTTTCAAATAAACTGAATTCATTACATTACAATACTTACAGTATTAATACCCATCCTTAATTCCATTTTTTGTAGCATACCAAACTTCAGGAGAACAAGGGAAGCCTTAAAAAATAAAATGACAGGCAAAAAGTTGCACATTTTTTTTATACCCTTAGTGTCTAACTGCAAAAAGACCAAGTGCGTATCAACTGCTAGCTTAACCTTTGAGCTGAGCACATATAGCACTAGTTGAGCCCAGAAAGTCATTCAAGTAATGTTGACTCACTCAGAAACACTCTGAAGCATCTTCAAGTATGGCTATGCTTTTAACCCGCTATATCTTAGACACCTTGGCTTTTTCAACCACAACCTGCTACTGTAGCTGGGTCCTGTACAACGAAATTCAACATTTTTTTATGTAATTTATTTTTACAAAATTGGAACAGTTAAAAAAACTAGAGAACTTCTAATGTCTGAGCGAACAGGATACTATAACTGTAAACATTGCTGTGACAGTGAGCATACATTTACAGACTTCCTGGATAATCTAACCGCGGTCATTCTGTTAACCTGAAAGGGCCGAAATAATATTTAAAGATATGATGAGGATTGCTGATAGAGGAGCTGTGGGTCAATTTGAGAGAACAAGAAGAACCTACATCAACATCAAAGAATGAGTTGTATTCCTACAATACAGGTTCTTGGTATGTACAACGTGACATAATTTATTTTTTTAAACACATTTACAATCTGTTTAAATAAAATGTTTGTAATTCTTTATTACATATATTTTTTTTTCCTGAAAAAAGAAATGAAGTGCTTTCAGAAAATGAATATGTAGAAGAGTGGGGTAAGTTGTTACGATAACATGACAGTCATTCCACTATATATCGCATTAATTAAATCAAATAGACAGGGAAGAAAAATTATACAATTGCTTAGTGGTTATAAATAAATGTAACTATACACAGGCACAAAGATGTGCAACTACATTAATCACTGACCTGGTCTTGCCTCATAGAAAAAGCAAATACATTGCTTTTTACTTAGTCAATTTCATACTTTCCCTTTAGTCAACTCAGTGCATATATGTTCAAATTACTTTTAAAAGATTACCACCATCCCACTAGCTAAAATATAAGTAAAAAAAAAAAAAAAAAAACTGCACGAAAGTATATTTTTTCTCTTTGTGAAGAGTAGACAAGAATCAGATTCAGGGTGCAATGGTAAGTACCTGAATGAGAAAAAGACCAGACAGGCGATGAACACAGAATTAGTTGAAAATGTCCCTGATTTTACAGTAACATCAAAGATTCAAGTTCAAGTAATACTTTCTAACAGATTAATTAATACGAAAGTAAAAAATGAACTTGAATGCCATTTGGTGGCCTGAAGTTGAACTGTTATTGACATTTTGAAAGTAATATACAAAAGAGGAAAGAAAAATGTGTTATAATCCTATTGCCAAACTAGTTTTGAGGTATATGACAGGTTTGTACTGTACATTATTTAAAAGCCTTCTCACTGCCCAAAGAGTCTCGTATGTTTCTAGTAGGTTGGATAGCACCTTGTGATATAAAATCAGTTGAAACCCAAAGAAATACAATGAAATAGGCTGTTAGCATTCTTTACAACACAAAATCTATAACAGTAATTCCAAAAAGGGAAATTAATTTACTATACAAATCTCACCTGTTTATCTTACAGTTAGATTACAATAATTAAAGACCCCACAGCAAGCCAGCTGCCCTCTGAAACTGACACTGAGCTTACCCTGTTTCATGTTCCTCAGTGTATAAAAAGCACATTTACTAAGCACCACAGACATACAACTACATGAAATATTCACAGTCCAGGTTTTGTTAAATGAACCTAAGGTAAGGAACATTAAAAACAGTTGCTGACAACAACGTAAACCTGTAAAAAACTGAAATAACACAAATGTAGACTTTTTTTCCTCAAAATGTTAAAAATGCACCATAAGAATGGCTCAATTTACAGTACAAATGACACAAAATTGAAAGAAGCACCAATGATAGTTTTAAAAAATAATTTTGCATGAATGTGAAACCATTTAATGGATTGCTCATACAATCCTCTGTTATAAATTCATCAATTTAATTTTAGTGATGCTTAGAAATTAATTGCTCTCAATGTAACGATAGATTATAACCAGATTTTATGATTTAAATGTATTACCAAAACATTTAACTCTAATTATCAAAAAGTGCTTTAAGAAAACACTGACTTGCCACAAACCATTATGATGCTGATCATTTGACTGTGGGATGATATTTTCAGTGTCCTGTTGACAAAAGTCATTGAGTGTCACTCGTAGAGTGCGTTATGGTCATAGTGTGAAGGCATTTGAATTTAAATAAATGGTAATAAGCACACACCTTTAGCACCGTGAATGTTGTCATTTACAAAGTCAGTGTTTTATGCCAAGAGTACAATTTTGTAAGAAAAATAAAGCCACCAAAAATGAAACTTTGTTTCCATTAAAAATAGGTCCTTGTATGTATCAGACTGAAAGCACCAGAGATTTTGACAGTGTGTATCTTGCAAAAGTTGCCAAACAAAAATAAATACATCCTTAGTAGGGTCAACAAGTAAAGCTTGATTGTTAAAGAGGTGAAAGACCTGATGTGAAAGGTGATTTATATCTCATCTGATCACAGGTTCCTTTTTCTATGCAACACTGTTGCCAACCTTACGGATAGGAAGGAGTGTTTACACGAGGCCAGTGGTGCTTGTGGTCTTTGTTTGTCATAAATAAAAGCACCTTAAATTTTCTTCTCCATGAATGTTTCTTACACAAACTGACTGTAAGGTCCTGTGACCTTGGTGAAGGCGTACGGAGATGTACTGACATAGGAGTTTGTTGTGCACGACAAGGACCCCTCCATTAGTGCTTGGATGAAACGCTTGTAAGGAGGCTCTCCGGTGATCTCTGACTCTGGATGCTCACGCTTTGCCCCCTTCTTGCCCTTGCTTGGTGTCCCCTCACCACCATTCCTCTCTGCGTCTTCCTCCTTCTCTCGAGCCTTCTCTGCCATCTTGGCTTCCCACATTGCCAAACCATGTTTGGCCTCATTCATGTTTTTGTGCTGGTAGAAGACCAAGGAGATGCGTGTTGGGTGGTTGCGGTCAGGGTTTTTAACCGGCGTTGTGGCGTGGAGCTCTCGTTTTGCACACTCAATGAGGACTGAGCCGTGGCTTGGTGCCACTGCCACACCACCAATCTCAGGGTCCAAGAAGTTGTGCTCATTGTCTGACCACACCTCAGGCTTTTGTGGGGTTGTGGGTGTCTGTGGTGTCCCCGGCTCCTGCTTAATACCAGAGCCCATGAGACTCCCATTAGGCAGACCCAACCCTGACTGTGTTTCAGGGTTTAAACACCCATCTAACGGAGAAGAAAGCATCTGTGGGCGAGGCATGCCCACCTCTGTCTTGATTTGCATATGGAAAGGATCTTGGCCTGGGGCTAAGATTTGAGGGCTCCGAGATAGGTATGGATTTGGGTATCCTCCAAACTGATTGCCTTTGCTCACAGCAGCTGTATAGTCTAGTCCTCCATGAGCGGAGGATGCTCTTAAGAGGGGATCCATAAATTGGGGATCTGAGGCTCCATTGGGACCATAAGGGGCATAAGTTCTCATGGGGTGAACTGGCCTCATGCTGCAGGCATTGTAACCATTGACCTGTAAACCTGGCTCACCATACCTTGGTGGATAATTGACCTCATAACGTTGATGTACACCGTACTGCTGCTCTGGGTATAGCACTGGCCGCTGTTGACGATACATGTCCAGGTGCTTTGGGTTTGAAGCATAGTATGGATGGTAATTGTCAAGGGGCATTCCTCCGTTACACTGATAACCTGGGTATGGACGATTTGATCCATTAATGTAAGAGTTCGGTCCGTGAAGTGGGGAGGGGTAAGGGCTGGCTGGTGTTGGTGGCTGAGGGGGATACATGGTGCCTGGCTTGGAAGTGCTTGGAAAAGACCCCGGGTGGTTGGGAAACCTGGGGTAGCTGGCTACATTTGTTGAGCCAGGATAAGGGGGAAGAATGTTCTGATGCTGTTGTTGCTGTAGTTGCTGATGATGGGCACCAAGGGGGTGTGTTGGCTGACCTGACTGTAGGATTGCTCCCACAGCACCCGGAATAGGTCCTAGAAAACAAACCCCCCAAAAGATAAATGCCTAAGCACAAATCTCCTATCATGTGTCACTTTTTGTCAATTAATTCCTCTGGTTTTTCAGCGTTAATTTAGTATGTTGACAACATGTCCCTACAAAGAGATAAAATATTTAAGATAAAATCTAACTAAAATGGAAGAAGTCTCTGTCTGTATGTCTGTCCTTCGATTTTCTCGGCAACCGTTCATCCAATCAACTTCACACTTGGCGGGTGTATTGCTGAGGGCCCAAGGAAGTGCAGTGTCGAGTTCTAAAGATCTACAGGACATATTTATTAGAAGTGCTTTATGTACACACTGTATAGTGTAACTGCTACACTGCCGAACGGCATGCTGGGTACAGTTCGCTACAGTACATTCAAGAACAGATGAAGAGAGAGAGAGACCAGAGATGCAGTGAGCTGTTGAGATCTACAAGACATATTTATTCGTAGTGTGTTATATACATAGTGTTTAGTGTATTGAGAGGGGGCCCTAGCAAACTCAAACATTTCATGCATCAACGATGTAACTTTTGGAAATAGCTTGGTCCCAAATAGCTAGCTGTTAACAAATGATATGACTATACTCAGGACCCAAGGAAGTACAGTGTCGAGTGTAAAGTTGTTTGGATGAGCGGTTCTTGAGAAACGTATTAAGTTTATTTTAAGTTAAAATGTTTCAGAATAAATGTTACCCTACCTGCCATAGGAGTGCTCTGAGAGGTATTCTCATAAGACCCAGCTTTTGCCTTGGCCAGGAGAGCCTTCTCTGCCTTTTCATTGTCCAGCATGGCATTCCTGTTGGCAGCTGCCTTCTTAGCATCCAGCTTTTTTTGCCGGCAAGACTTGGCGGGCTCTGCAAGCATGCGCACCTGGCGGCGGAAGGCACTGAGGACTTGGATGGCACCTGACTTGATTTTCTCCTGCTGACCCTCCTCACTGCCAAATTCATCAGTGTTGGAAGCTTTGTAAAGAGGCAGTACATGGAGCTGCTCATCCTCAGGTATCTTTCCAATCTCTCGGTTATCCTCACTTGTTAATGTACACACCTGTAAAAACAGTGTAAGTTCAATATTTTTGTTGGGGATGTCACAGACATTAAATAACAAATCTGCTGTGCAAAGGCAAAAGACCTTAACTTCATTTTGGTCAAAAAAGTCATTTTTGGAACATTGAAGACCTGCTCTATGACGTGGACAAATATTTTGTTTTGTTTTATGTTGAAAATAGTGAGTTGTGTTTGCCTTAACTATGAAAAGTTCTGATGAAACCAGTAAGGCAAAATCCCTTAACTTAACTTAAGGTTTTCTGGCTTTGTTTACCCATGCATGAAGTTACTGTTTTCCTGCGCTTAAGTTAAGGTGTTTTGCCTCTATTTATGTCATACACTGAAACAACCGTCTAAGAGGTTTTGTTTTAATTCAATACAAATATTAGTTTACCTAATTTGGTCCTAATGACATGAGTTAGTAATCAAAAGACAATCAAAGTAAAGTGGTTTTAAAAAACCACAAACTGATTTATTCTTATTTATATTATATTTAGTGGACAGTTTCATGATATATCACTATTCTTTCTAGATTATAATTATCATACAGTATATTACTTAGTGTAATCAACAACAAAGTGAGAGATCAAATAGAAGTTAAGGCCTTTTGCCGGCATGACCCCTTATTATCTTTTTACAGACAATGCAAAGGCAGAGTACCTTAACTTCTGAATAAGGGTCAAAGGTCAAGTTTGAGCTCAAGATTTTTTGTAGATAAATAACTTAATTTAAAAAAAACAAAACAAAGAATTGCCACATTTCCAAGAGTATGCCCAAAATCAATTTAGCTGGACACCAAAACAACTTTAAAGTCATTTTTCTCAGTTCGACACTGCAGGGCAGACATCTACTTTTGTTATTCACATGTATTAAAGCCACACTTCAATGGGACGTTTAGGCGTAGCTCGATGTGCAGTCTATTCCATCGTCAAACAAATATAACATGCTTCGATGGATACACTCTTCCCAGGTTCTGCTTACCACAGTGCTGCCGCCCTGCATGTTGTGCAGGTCTCTGTGAGCGTGGGCACAGAAGTCCAAACAAGCAGTGACCCCAGAGAAGGGACGGCCCTCCTTGAGCCCCAGACGACAATCTGGTGCCCTGTGTTCATGTTCAATCTGTGTTCAGGAACAGCAGGAGGTACATTTGATATTAAGAGTTTCTGAAGGTCACAAAATAACATGGATGGGAAATCTTCACAAAACTACTTCATCATGTAGATACTTTGAGAAATACCCATGCACAGTGTACTATTGTTGGTAATGAATTTCTGCATGCAAATTGCATCACTCACATGTATACATGTGACTTAAAACCATGCTTGGTTTAGATTTGATCTGAAAATCAATTATACCTTTGAGAAACAGGACATTTTCATCATATATTTTAATAATAATAAATGATTAAGATATAGATGTGGAAAGGCAAGAGTCTATACAAGGTTTAATATACACACCTGGTTTCCATAAGCTTCAGGTGCCATCGTTTTATACAAGGGACCCAATACGGTTGCTAGATTTTGAAAGTTGTGCTCCAGTTTCTCTTCCTGAAAGACAAACATTGGCAGTATTAAATACCTTTAATTGGCATATCATATAAATGTAACCATGGTGCACATATACCTCTCTCATATCATCTCCTAGTAGCTTGAATTTTCTTGGGATTTTGCTCCGGGCAAACTTGCAGCCGTTGTAGTACATGCTCCAGGAGCAGCCGAAGGAGAAAGATGCTCCACAATTGTCAGGATTTAATCCCTGGCATGCACAGGTCCTCCTGGAGAGGGAGGACAAAACATTAGAATGTGTTATTTTGCCCATGTTAATTCAGTGTTATACAATATTGATGACTGAGGATCGAGTTGGGAACTGGTACCCTTGTTTTTGATAAAGAGGGAAAAAAGCCCTGGTAACTAAACAAAAGCTATAACTACATTTTATTACTACATTGTATTTATTTAAGAAAAACGGTAGCCCACTTGACCAGACTTGAGTTCTGTAGTGTTGTCACTTACTCCTCATTGATAGCACATCGTCTCTGGGTGAGGGCTCCATGCTTTGTTAGAGCTTCACGTAGCTCGAGGTAGAGGCGGTCAGCCAGGCTGGGCAGGATGCCCTCCCAGACCAAGATTACTATAATGATGCAGGCTGTCTCACATTTGTGACCATTGCGTTCCCGCACCAACACCAGTAGCTTTTCTTCTTCACTGGATCGACGAATCACCTGAAACGTAACAGGTATAGGAATTTGTAGATATACAGATATTTGAGGCAAATACAAGAGTAGCTGATTGTCTGCTTCTCAAATGAAATATACAAAAATGTGTTTTACCCATTTGGCTATGGGGCACCCTTGGGTACTTTTTCCTTCCTTGCCGGTGTAAATTACTTTCTCAATCCTGATGGCACGACCAGTTAGACCAGACCTTCAAAGCAAAATAGAGGCACTAAAGTAAACACTGGTAAAATAGTACACAGTGGTTATTTAACACAGTCCATGTTTACAGTAATTTTTCAAGAGGTAAAATTTGTGGCTGACCTTTTCTCCATTCCCTCCCGTATACCGGCAACATTCGGTGCTGACCCCAAGTGAGTGTAGTATGGACCTTCATCCTTCTCACTGATTTGTTCTAAATAGCATATAGGGTCACACATTAATATTTACACACCAACTGATCAATCATGTTGCAGAACCAACATCATGAGACTCACCAACACAGTGACAGGATGCAATGTCATATTGTGTTTTCATGGGGGTGTCCAGTAGATTCTTTATAGGGGTGTCCAATAGCTTCATCGGAGAATCCATAAAGCTTTGTAGGAGGTGTTCCTTCTTCGGGGTGCAATCAGGTGGTCTTTTTAGACCTACAGTGGCTGGAGCAGCTGTTGCTGCTGATTCCACTCCACTCAGGTCAGTGTTGGTTGACAGGATTGTGACAGGCCCAGAAGATTCCAACTTGACTTTATTTAATGAATTGACAACAAGGGATTTCTTCTCAAACACGGGTGAAAGTTGGTACTGCCTCAGGCTTTGTTCCATGGAAGCCAAGATGCTTCCCTGCCTCTTGTTTTGCTCACACAGGGATGGTTGATTCTCCTGCTTGATTTGCACTCCACCTATGCCTGCCTCTCGCATTTGTAACTGCTGCTCCTGCTGCTGCTGTGGCAGCTCAAATCTGGGTCCGTTTTCCATTTTCACAGCTCTCAGGCCATATTTGGGGTCACTTGTGCTCTGAAGGGGATGTGGAGGGCCCTGCCGCTCCTGCTTTTGTAACAGGTGCATACGCAGTGCTGCATGGGGACCCACAGGTGCGAGAGGTAGTCGAGGTCCCCTTTGGAACGGAGCGCATGAAATCTTCAGCTGCTGTTCAGCTTTAGGATACATCTGTGTTGATACCTGTTGGTTTAATGCACCTTGTGGTAAGTGAGGTTGTGACTGAGTAGAGGTCTGGGAGAAGTCTCCATGGTTGGGCTGGTGACAGTGGTTGTTAGGCCGCTGTAGTTGGAATTGCTTGAGGTTACTGCTGGCTGAGTTTGGTGGAAACGGCCTTTGATGTTGAAGCTGTTGCATCTCTGTTGTGTTATTGTAATTGAACGTTGCATGGTCGCTGTGCTGGATGTGTTGGTTGTTGGATTGAGCAGAATTGTTTCTTAGAGGCTGGTTGGGTTGAAACTGCTGTTGACCTGGCTGAGGCTGACTGCGAGGTCTGTAATCGGGAGACTTGAGTTGCTGCCCCTCAAATTGTGGTGGGTGGGACAAGGGACGTTGAAGATGGCAGTGCTGTTGTTGTTGTTGTTGTTGTTGTTGTTGTTGTTGTTGCTGCTGCTGCTGCTGCTGCTGCTGCTGCTGTGTTGGTAAAAACCCAGGTGACAGTATATCCTGCAGGTCAGGGTCTTCAGATAAGTGCTCAGACTGCATCTGGGTGTGGTAGCGGCTGTCTGCCTGCTGATCTTGGCGGAAATTACGCTGCTCAGGCATTTTCTGGGGTAGAGGCTGCTGCATTTGATGTGCTTTCGAATTTGATTGCTGCCACTCAGGGGCAGTGTTATGCTGAGCTGAAGCACAGTGTGTTTGGGCCGGGAGACAGTCCTGCTGTTGCTGCTGGAAGTTATTCGACCCCTGGCTGCTATCTGTGAAACCTGCCTGTGTCTGGAATCTCTGCGCTGGATTTGGCTCTAACATCTGGCAGTGAACCTGGGGGTTAGCGGTCTGCTGCTCTGACTGAGGCTTAGCAGGGAAGCCCCTCCACATGTCCTGCTCTTGTGCCTGGGACGACGGGCCACTTGGTGGTTGCTGCTGGGAATGTGAAGAGTTTAGCTCTACCCAGCCTCTCTGGTGGGGAGTCGAACATGGCAAGTTGGCTCTCTGTTGAGACATGCTCTCCATCTCGTTTTCTAAACCAGCATGATGTGGCTGCTGGACACTGGGCCCCATGGGTCCCGTACTGTCAGCTCCATTTGAGTTCCCAGCATTTTGTTTAAAGGTCTGGGGTTGAATCCCATACTGGTGGCCCCTGTCAGTGCCATGGTGCTGATGCTGACCAGACCTGGGTTCTTCACTTTGTCCCATCTTCTGTATCCCAGAGTTGGGAAAGGGTCCATATCCACTTGTCTCTGATGCCTGTCGGGGAGCATTGCGCTCCAGAAAAGAGTTCTGGTTAAACTCTTGGTTGGCCTTCGCATATATGCCTTGAGGATTTGTGTCATCTGGATAGCACTGTGGGCCATTTTGATGCTGTTGTGTGCCATTGGTAGTATTTGTAGGTGAGATCATGCCAGGCAGCTGACCTAGAGACAGCTCCTGACCAGAGTAAGATGGTGGTGGCCGCTGCTGATGCTGATGCTGTTGTTGTTGTTGTTGTTGTTGCTGCTGGTGGTCTGCTCCAAAATTGTTGAACCCATTCACTACATAATTGACAGAGTTATAATTGTTGCCTCCTTCAACATTGCCTGATGCCGCAGTCTGCTGTTGCTGTGAGTCAGGCATCTGAGCTGAATTGGACAATCCTGAGGTTAAAGAGGGGGGTTGAGCACCTTCACTGGGCAGCTTGTTTGCCAGTGAACCATTGACAGAATCTAGCTGTGTCCCAGATGTTTGTGGAGCGATTGACACTTGCTCAGGATAATACTGAGACAAGGTTTTCTCTAAAAGATCACCTGGAGTGCTTTCTATGGTTGAGGGGGGTGACACAACACCGTTTTGAATCGAAACTGGTTTATTTCTTGGTAAACAGAAAATATCTCCATTAGGAAAATTATAGTTCCTCTTGTCAAACTTAATCTCTGTCTGTGGGGTATTGCATTCAAACTCTGTTGCCTTTGTCAACTCAGGAAAGCTATCCACCAAACTGGAGCTCATGTCGTCATTTTCTTTAATCTCAGAATCTACTTTAAGTTTCTTGGGCTGGTGGACCAGTAAGGTCTGCTCAGAGAGTGCATGCTTCAACTCTCCGTTCATCAATTCTCCATTCATCATGTAGGATCCTTGATCGAACAGCCCTTGTACTGAAGCAGGACTGTTGCAGTTCTCCCTGTGCCTCTTCATGGTGTTGGCACCTGCGCTGGGCTTGTAATGGTTCCAGTTCGTATCCCCAGTGATCTGCAGAGAATCTCCATCTGAAGACTGGCCCCCATTCTGGAGTTTGTGAGAGATGTTGCGAGATGTGCCAAATTGTGCAAATATCAGACTTTCTTCCGTCTCATGCCTAGCCTGTTCTGTTTCCATCTGGCCTGCTCAGAGTCCATTCACAGGGCTGCCCTATGTCCGTCCTGCGGGGCAGAAAGAGGGATAGAAATATCAATCAAGCATTCAATAACTTTATTTGTGTCCAGTGGGGCAATTATGCAGCAGTGGGATGCATACATTTAACACACATAAAACACAGGGCACATAAATACAACACTAAGACATAAAAAAGAAAATCGTTACATCATCATTGGTTACATCATTATTCAAGCAGGGTTATGTTTGAAAATACAACAATATGTACTATGTAAGACAAAGGATATACAGGACCCAGCATTTCCCACAGGATTTTATGTTATGTTATGTTATGTTATGTTATGTTATGTTATGTTATGTTATGTTATGTTATGTTATGTTATGTTATGTTATATGTTATGTCTAACTTCAGCACTCTTCAACTAGAGGCTTGGGTCTGAATATGGCTTATATGAGGGGAAGGTTAGTAGAGTAATGTGTTTACAACTGGCAACACGATCCTGTCATGGAATTAGATTCACCCTGACCTCATCCCTCAATCACAAAAAAAACGAGATAGCAAGTAGAAAGTGAGCAGTGGACTGTGAGTCACCATTTTGAATGTAACATTCAGCTTAACAAAAGGTGTCCTCAAGGTACACCATCTTTTGTGGTCACATTTTCAGTGCCCAATATCAGGAGTGCAAGGCAATATGTGTGTTTCCATTTGAAGACCCTTATCTCAAACTAAAGGCTATGACATCCTGTTGTGTACTATATGTGAATAGTAAATCTAAAAATGCCACAATTGGCCAAATGCTTACTTTCACCTAGAAGATTAATTGATTAGTTGTCAACTATTAAATTAATTGCCAACTATTTTGATAATCGATTAATTTGTTTGACTATATATTTACTTTATGGATCCACCTTCATTGCACTCTACATAGTAATAGGCAATAGCAATAGTTTTAAATAGAAACACTAGGAACATGCTAAATTAACAGAGGAAAAAGAAAATACATAAATCTAGTCAACATGCAAACCAGCATCTTCTTGCTTCTTTTCAGACATACAGACACATGCATCAGACAGTAGCATGTGTCATTCTCTAGATTCTGACCTCAGTTCACTGCCACAACATGAGTGTTCTGTTAAGTTACTTGAAAAATAGAGTAACATTTCAGAGTAAGACTTTTTTTTCTCTGAATTTGGTTTATTGGTTATAATATCGAATGGCAGCATATATTAAACTAAAGCGGTCTAGTTGATTGAAGGCAGTAGGATGCAAGGTTAATGTCCCAGATGGTAGATGGAGGAGGAGTTGGCTGCTCATCAGCTGTTCAGTCATGGTATTCCTCACCCTGAATACATTGTAATGTAAAATATGCAAATATAACTCAGTTCTCAAGTTTGAGGGCTTTTGTTATCAGAGCTAAACTCTAGCATTGTGAGCACTGTCCCATGAAGTAGTGAGTACAGAATATAAAGTCACCCCCACAAATGATTCCCACACTAACTTAATCATCCCGATAAACTTCTTTGCTTAATGTTTTTCAACTCTCTGATTTAAATACATTTTATTTGTTGGTGGAAGTAGTTCCAAGGATAAATCTAAAAACCTCAAAATAAGAGTTTGGTAACAACATAGGTGAATATTTCACATAAATCAGTTTTATGTCTGGTTTCAGCTGAGCATTATATTTAGCTTTTTTTTTTATTTTTTAATATAGATAAATTGGCCAAACTGGGAACTTGGGATCTGTAGGTCTCTCTCTCTCTCTCTCTCTCTCTCTCTCTCTCTCTCTCTCTCTCTCTCT
>JAOVVB010256119.1:0-19681 GCA_028570985.1 Heterobranchus longifilis
CCCCGAACAGACGCCCCGACCAACCAGAGGAGGCGCTAGTGCAGCAACCAGGATATATATCCCTATCCGGCTTCCCACCTGCAGACACAGACAATTGTGGCCCGACCAAGCCGGAGGAAACACGGGGACTCCAACCGTGACCTTCGTGTTGGTAGGCAGGGAAAAGCACTATTCTTGATGCAGTGTTTATCACTGTGTTGTCTTTTGTGCCCAATTGTCTTTGAACACTTCGCTACGCAATATCAAAGAGGCTAATGGGTAAAAATAGCTAATCACTGAACAACAAAAAGGTATGTGACCTGAGGCACTATAGGTGATAACACAACAATCTTAATCCACAGCTAGTGCAAAATATCAACAGTGACATGATATCGAGTGATGAAACTACAACATAGTAGTAGTATAACGGTGCCATATTATTATAGGGCAGATTAAATTATAACATAATAAGAAACACAGAGGGACAGCCTACACTGGCTTATATTATAAATTAATAGTCGTTAATTAGACAGTTACACAACCTTATACTATATTTGATTGCCAATGTGGCACAGATGATATTTATATGTAATTGCCAACTTACTTGTGTGTTATTTTATATTCTTGCACTTCATTTAGCATGTTCACAGATGCAAAACGGTATAATTCACTCCTCCTCATCCACCGAGTTATCCCTCCTTTCAAAATGAGACGGCATGACAACCGTTATTTTACAGAGGACTTTACACCTACGAAGTGCTAAGTGTAAATTTAAGTTGTAACTTCTGTCTACATTACAACTATTTCAGCTGGTGCATCCCTTAAAAATAGCGCATAAAGTCCAACCTAAGTTAAAAATTATGTTCAAACTAGGCTACGTTTAAACTAACCCATAGCTGGTGCAACCCAGCGCTGAATTTTAGTCTTTAGAATTTTAGAAAAATGCTCAGTCCTACATTTTCCATGATGGGACATATAGCATCCTATCATAAGACTCTCCCTGCAAGATTAAAGCCCACACCCTTAAATGTGTCTCCAATCCCAAGCTAAGACAACCCTTAAGGCAACACTCTCAGACTTGTTTTCACAGGCTGTCGTAGTGCTGCTCATAAAGTAATCAGAAATGTATGTGTAAAGTTGGTGGGTTGTCCCTTTAATGAGACCTTTGGTTGTTAGAAGGCAACTCAGGTGACAGAGAAGGTGAGTTTGGTGCTGTAGTAGTTACCTAAGCTGGGAAGTGAAGTGTATATCAAACTAATAAGTACAGCAGTACAGGATGAATAATATTTCAGAAAAAAAGAAAAGTTTCTTTTATAAACCCAATATTAAAGGAATACTTCACCGTCAAAATTATCTTTTGTATATCAATTACTCACCGAGTGTTGCGTTGAATTTTTGAAGAAAATCCACGCTGAATGGAGAATCCAAAAATGGAGAACATTCTTGATGAATTGAAGTAACAGGGGGCCGCGTCTAACAGCAGAACATATTTATTTATTTATTTGATAGTAACAGAGCACATTAATCAACATCACTATAAAAATACAGGATGTATACATGCCGGATATTGGCAAGAATGCTAAAAAAAAATTGTTTTTAAATCATTATTTTTGGCTTTTTGTGAAGATTGACAGGAAAGGGGCGAGAGAGAGGGGACGACATGCAGCAAGTCATGAGTCATAATCGAAACCGCAGCCCCTGCGGCAAGGACCCTTACATGTGGCTCGCAGTCCACCAGTGAGCCACCGGGGCACCCTGAGAATGCTAACTTTCATCTGTAGTCTCTAGGCAGGTAACAAAAACATTCTAAGTAACAGAATATACAAATATAGATACAAATATACAATACACAAGTAGAGAAGCACAATTCATCAAGAATTTTCTTTTTTGATTTCTTCTTTCACCGTGGAGGCACACAAGAAAAATTAATTCATTCGGTGAGTAATTGATATACAAATGGTCATTTGTCAAATGGTCATGTTTTGACATTGTTTCCTCAGGATTCTGTGGCTGGACTCAATGTTGGAAAGGGAAAGAACTGAATTGTTGCCGCTGCTAGTGCTATTTAGCATGATATAGAGGTAGTGCTCAAGGTTGTCTGTGCCGGAAAGATTTAGCTAGAAGTTAGGATCACCCATTATATTTTTTATTATCTCTTTTTCTATACACCCGTGTGTATAGTTAAAGAGGAACTGCTACAGCAACTTTAACTTCTGGGGAACATCTGGAGTATTGTGACTATTGTACATATGTCTTGAAATGAATGAATGAATGAGTAAAGTCATTATAAAATCCACTAACCCTTTATTTTTTTCTTCTACCCTGCAGATAGTGTATGAGGTAGTCACAGATGGCTGGCTTACATATGTGGAGGGCGTCTGCGTCATTTGGTTCACCATTGAGGTGATGGCGCGTGTCGTCTTCTGCCCTGACAAGGCAGAGTTCTTCCGAAGCGCCCTTAACATCATAGACTTTGTGGCCATCGTGCCCTTTTACCTGGAGGTGGCGCTGAGTGGCCTCTCCTCCAAAACAGCCAAAGACGTGCTGAGCTTCCTGCGTGTAGTGCGCTTTGTCCGTATCCTGCGTATATTCAAGCTGACTCGCCACTTTGTGGGTTTGCGGGTCCTGGGCCACACTCTGCGGGCGAGCACCAACGAGTTCCTGCTGCTCATCATCTTCTTGGCACTGGGCGTCCTCATCTTTGCTACCATGATCTACTATGCCGAACGAATCGGTGCTGACCCAGACGATCCAACAGCTGCGGCCCACACCAACTTCAAGAACATACCCATTGGGTTCTGGTGGGCTGTGGTGACCATGACCACGCTGGGCTACGGGGACATGTACCCTGAGACATGGTCAGGGATGCTGGTGGGTGCCCTCTGCGCCTTAGCCGGTGTGCTGACTATCGCCATGCCTGTGCCCGTCATCGTCAACAACTTCGGCATGTACTACTCCCTGGCCATGGCCAAGCAGAAGCTCCCCAAGAAGAGGAACAAGCACATCCCCCGAGCACCACAGCCTGGCAGCCCCAACTACTGCAAGCCAGATGCCCTGGCCATGGCAACCGCCTCGCCGCACAGGCTGATGGGAAATGTGCTCGGACCGGGCATGGTGGGATCTGGCAGCATGATGGGTACTGGAGACTGCCCACTGGCACAGGAGGAGATCATCGAGATCAACAGAGCAGGTGAGTGAGATCATACGTGCATATGTATCCGTGTTGAGTGATCCTGGATGGTTTGGTGTGCAGAGGATAGAGATGTATAGTGCAGTGTGTGGTGGAGAGAAAGAGAAAGACAATGTAATACAGTAGTGACAGTAAATATATGAAGTAATATTGGTTTAGTAGCAAACAAAAAAAACAAAACCAAAAAAAAAACACTTATTACTTATTGGTGTGCCTTAAGTGCTATAAGCACAAGGCACACCGATAAGATTGCACATACTTATTGTTGTGAATGCTGATTCAGCATTCACAAGTATGTTCTATGTTTTTTTGTGTTTTTTTTCTAATTTCTGTACGTTTTTCAAGTTTCAACTACTTCAACAATTTTTCAGCTATTTAAACCATTCAACTACCAAAATGTTCAGGTTGTTCAGGACATTGTTGCTATGACTTTTCTAATTTCTAACTTTTAAACTTTCCGAAATATTCCACATTTTCTGGAAAATCTCCCCCATTCAAATGAATGGAACAAATCTTCAAATCCTCTCAAACTTTCTCCACTTTGAAGTCCTTCTGCTCCCACATACTTTCAACTAGAGACACCATTCAACCTTTAAACAGAACATACTTGTGAATGCTTACCAGCATTCACAACAATAAGTATGTGCAATCTTATAGGTGTGCCTTGTGCTTACAGCACTGAAGGCACCCCAATAAATGAACATTTGAAGAGCCACAACTGTTGTTTGTTTTTGTTGTGTTAGATTTGGTTATAATAGAGATGTGGAATATTAAATCATCCATCATCTCTCTCTACATCTTAGCCTTTCTTACCCTCAAACTACAGGTTATGAACTTCTTTTTAAAATACTAAAAGTGTGGAATTATCGCTCATCTTGTCGGTATCAGCCGTGAGAAAAGAAATCCATATCGTGCATCCCGAATCTGCAAAGTTCATCCCGTATGACAGTTTGACCCCTGTGACCTCTGTGTGTGTGTGTGTGTGTGTGTGTGTGTGTGTCAAGTCCTCTTGATTTCCTGAGAAGCAGGAGAAAACAAAGAGCCAGTAACGCTGATCAACACGGTGAGTCTCACACTTTCATTCAGCTGTCACATGAATTCATCATTCATCCTTTTTTTATGATCTTTTCTTCCCGGTTTCTCAAAACACAATACTTTTTATTTGAATGCAACTGTACATACTCTACAAACAGCTAAACAACAAGCTCTTGGTCCTAAAGGTTTAAAACACATTTTATCCATCTGTAATGTTTTAAGAAGCAGCGCCCTTTTCGGACATAAAGACGAAAGCGGTGGATGAAATGATGGAGAGAATAAAGAACGGTATCGTCCTGAGGCCCATGCAGAGAAAACAGGTGGACAAATTGTCTGTTTGTTTACATAACCCCACTGAATGTAATATGAGTAACTAACGTCTGACTTGTCTGCTCACAGGATGATGACAGCTCCTGGAAGGTCAGTTATCCTCGTTTGTTCATTTTTGTTTTTATTATAAAGCACACCGTTCCAAAAATATTCCCAAACCTCCCTACAGGACCAGAGGAGCGAAAACAGGAAGTCAGCCATCGTGGAGTTGAAAGGAATGCTGGTAATGTACTTAAAACATAGAAATTAAAATTGGATAGAAGGGTCGGCGAGCTGTTCTCAGTGGTCATTTGCCGAATACACGACAAAATGGTGATTGTTGTTAGTCGTCATGGTGACAACGCACGTCAGTGGGGACGTAAAGTGTGTTGCAGACTACACACTGTCTCTTACTACTGCAAATCTCTTCATACAGAAGCAGCCCGCTCACGGCACGGTACACATAAAAATGGCCGCCGCTCTGACCGATGTCCTTTCTATCCAGTTTAATTTCTCTGACTTAAACACTCGGTCAAAACCTTGAGCGATAAATGGCAAATCAGGCCACTGTGTTTTGAAACATTTTAATCCGTTCTGCACACCAGGACAACATGAAACGTAAGCAGCTCCGCAGAGTGCCGTCCATACGAAATGTTGGAGAAGCAGAGCTACTGCAGGTGCTCCACAGGAGGAGGAGAGCGATGGGGGAGAACCAGGAGCAAACACAGGGTACGCTGTCCCCGTCACTGCTCTGTGTTGCGGTGCATAGAAATTCAATTGAGTTGCACCTATACATATGAAGATTATAAAACCAAGCCAAGACAGCAAACTTTATTACTCCTTTCAACTTTGACAAAGGCAGCACATACCAGATCCACTCCTTGCCTTTCACAATAAAAGCCCCAGACATATGTCAGCCTACACTGCGTAACGGTTTATAATTTGATAATTTATCGTTTTTCAATTGTGATGAAATCGTACATCCAGATATCGTGATAAACAATTGCATCATCGAAATTGATAATAACTCAAATTTCTCAGAAACTCTGATGTGAAATATTTTGAGGGAACATTCATATACATTTTGGAATTTTGTTTTTATATCACACGTTTTGTGTGCATGCTTGTAAACATAGTCAGTGTATAGCTGGGGGATTTTTTTTCATGTTTTTATCGCTGCTGGTATGAATAGTTTTGATGCAAAATATTCGCACGTAGAGCATTTATCCGAGTATTTTGCATTTTTGTGATGTTTATTCACCAGCAAAATGCTCCAAAAATGTTGAAATGTTCCTTTAATACTCTGAAACCACTAACAGGGAAAGAAGCTGATGTGAAAGGCCTACCAGGCCCTGTCTTTTTTTAAATATATTTTTTTTAAATAATTGCATTAATATTTACTAATGCTATTTATACATACAGTATTTTTCTACAGTGATGCACTGTGACATTTGACTTTTAAAAAGCAAATACACTTTAATGTATTAAAAGGGAGAGCTAAAGAAAGAAAAGCATCAGATCACTTCCAGGCTCAACATTTGATCTGCACGCAACACAGTATTTCTGCCTCTGCAATATTTATAATCAGAACAAAGTGCTTTATCATCTCGCTGCTGTCGGCCGCGTCCTTCGCTTGTCATTGTCTGGACTGTAACCCGAGGTAATCATCTTTTTGGTCAGACCCGGGGCCCGGCCCGCAGAGCGTCCCCGCAGCAGGAGATGGTCCCTGGGCAGGCGAGTGCGGCGGCGCCCCTGTGCTCCGGAGGCTGAGACAGAACCGAGAGAAGAGAGACTCTCGCATCCGAGCATCGGCGCTGATCATCAGCCAGGAAAACTGAGAGCCGCTACAGGAAGTTGAGTAAACTGCACCTGCAATACATTTTGTCTCGGACTTAATAACGTGAATGCATTGATTTTGTAATCATTGACAATAAAACGCCAGGTGATCCTGGCCTCTATTGGAAAGTTAAAGGTCCCATATTGTAAAAAAAGTACATTTCCATGTATTTTTTTAAAATAATAAAGCAGGTCTCGATGTTATATATACTGTGGAAGTATGAAATCCACGGAGAAATCCACACAGCCCGTTTTCAGAAACTGTGCCTTTAAACGAGCCGTCAGGACTTCCATACAGTTGTGATGTCACAACTATACCACATAGGTAGAAAGTGCTGCTACAGTGCAGTTACAGTCATTCCCCGGCTGCAGTGACGGTGCAGAGACGCAGAGAGCGCAGATACGGAAGACCTGGAAACGCTGACCAATCAGAGCAGACTGGGCGGGGCTTAAAGAGACAGGCGCTAAAACGGAGCGTTTCAGACAGAGAGTAGTTGTGCTTATTATGTAAACAGTGCTGGTATAAAGCCTTCAGGCCATTGCACGCTGTTGTTTTTCGTCCGAAATTGTCGCACGTTTAAAAATAAATACGATCTTGTGTCAACTCCGAAACTTTCGTCCGTGATTAAATGTTTCGCAACAGGTTCGATGTTCTGCGTTTTTTCGCCTCTGTTTCAAAATTGTCAAATCATATTTTAGTTGCTATTTGTGAGTAGATATCAATGTCACTGATTGTGTTAAATTGTAATGACATCGTCTCATATCGATCGCAGGCCCCTGAATTTAATGAAATTGAAATCGTCTCGTGGCAGACTTTGTGATATCGGCAAATATCGTATGGTTGTCCAAAGAATCGATACAATATGGTATCGTGATGAAACTTGTGATTTACACCTCTACTCAGAGCCACCGTCCATGCAAACCTCATCATCTAAAATGTAAATACAGGACAGGCAAAACACATTTAAAAGTGAATTTCACACTCAAGCTTCTCCAGCAGGGAGTTCCCTGTGAGTTTCTGTGGAGAGGGTGAATACAGGTGTATTCAGACAGACAGTATGAGAAAAATACTGTGTTTTTTAAACATTAAAGCATGTAAACATGTTTTAGTAGAAACCCAAAATACAAATACAAACCTGAAAGCAATGCATGAGCATCACATGTCTCCTTTAATGTCCCTCCAGACAAATCAGAACCACAGAAACACAAAGAAAAGCTTCTTTTTTATTTTTTTTCAGAAGCCATTTAACCCAGGTCAGCCGGTACTTGTTGCGTGTCAAAGGAAATGAAACTCACTCAGCCGCATTTATCATCGTTCTTTTTAAGGGGGGGGGTGCCTGAGTTTCAGCTGATCTAAGTGCACGTTACATGATTTTTTATGCTACAGAATATAGATGGAAAAATAGCCCGAGCCATAAAAAAAAAAAAAACACTATTATATGAACCCACTTCTCTCCCGAGGTGTCTCTTAAAGCTCCGTCCAGCAGAAGGATGGAGGCGGCCATTTATTTGGGCGCATTAGAGCTCTCACACCCGGAGCCCAGAGGTGTCGTCGAGATAAGAGCCTCAGGTGATCTCAAAGTGTCTTTAAATGCGGCAGGTCGCCTTTTGTTTTCTCACCTCCGCACACATGCTGCATATATGTGTGTGTGCAGCGCATGCATGGATGCACACACCACACCCTCACACCACACTACCTATCTATCTGCCTTTGTTAAAAGCATTTGAAAAGATGAAATTACTCTCACCTTTGACTCCGACACCATTTTAGTGTCTTCACACTGTTTCACATTATATATTTACTTTATTTAGCTCTTTTTACTAGAAGGCCTGCCTTTTCACTCCCCGGCATACATTTTTTATTGTTTTGCTCCTCAATCTCAAAGGTGTTAGCTTTTGGGATGCGGTGATGTACTGGGCTCCCCTCTGTGTTATTGAATCAGTGCGTGCGTGTGTGCATTCTCATACAGGGTCGTATAAAGAATACCAAAATATATGCACAACAGTTCGTGGATATTGTAGTGGAAATCGAACAACAACAAAAAAAACGCCCTTTCCAACTTGTGGTGGTGCAAAAAAAAAGAAAGAAAAAGAAAATACGTTTTACAATTTATTTGCATTGACTCAAAAAACTCAGAGAAAGCCGAGTGCACACACAACAAAACAAGCTTATAAACGTAACTATATAACTCGACAAAAAAACCCATCACAACACGCTATTCACCTGTGACTTCCTTAAATTAATGATCACTGTGATTGTGACGTAGCATCTGCACGAATACATATCTAACTGCAACACAAACCAAAATTGGCTACAACAGATATAATATGTGCTCCGTGTCCCGTTTTAAAAACATGTGCTGGTCACGTGATACACACGTCATTAACGGTGCGATTAACGTTGTGAAACCGGATTATTTGGTAGGTTTAGGCAACAAAACGACTTGGTATGGTTAGTAAAAGGCATTGAAATCCCGAATTCTGTGTTCCGTTTTAAATACACGTGACGGTCGTGTGATGCACACGGACTCAAACTCTGGTACCCTGGGTGAAAGTCCTGCGTGTGATCGAGCCAACTACACAGAGCGTGTTTGTGTCTTTTAAATCTGGGCCTCATGTCTCACAATTATGTGTGTTATGTACGAATTACAGTGCGTGCGTGCGTGCGTGCGTGCGACAATACAGGTAATGAAAGCGAGACATGAGGTTCTGAAACTGTGTCCAGTGGTGGTCCTGTGTGTTTCACATTTTATTAACATAAGAACAGATGCATGTTTGTTTGTATGTATCTATGTTTGTACCTACGACCTTTACCTACGATTTCTGAAACAAATGTGATCAGATTAAAGGTCCGGAGAAACCAGCTAATTTAATTTCATGAATGTAGACAGAGATGTGTTGTTTGACTTTAAATAACTTTTGACTGTTTTTTTTTACACAGCAAGGGCAAACTATATCACTTGGCATTCCAGGCAACAGTGTTATTCCTTTTAGCCGATCTCTTGGTTTAATTGCAATATTTATATGCAGCCTACAGCATGCTGTGCAGATAGAACAGCTATTTCCCTTCAAGTACAACACAGAATATTTCTGTAAAATGTTTGCTTGCCTGAAATATGAAGGCACATTGTTGCCAGGAAAGGGAAAGAATAGATTAAATGTAAGGAATGACAAAAATAAAGAAAATACTATTATGAAGTTTACCAAGTCAAAATGATTACATGCATTATGATAGTATGTCAAAATGTTGACTTTGTGTCTCATAATTTGCATTTAAACTGTCCTTATGTGTCTTAATAATGCATATTGTTTACCATATTATGACTTAGTTAATCAAACTTCTGTCATAGTTTTGACCATAAACTGTATTTTTGACATAATACAAGTTATTTTCTCAAACATTAAAATATTCAGTATTAAAATATTCATAAATCAGGACAGTAAGTTGTCATTGTTGTTGATACTGAGTGAAATGGGGTCCGTGTCAGTGGGGATCTTGTTAATGATGCAATAGTGCAGATTCATAGAGAAAGTAAAATAATAAATAATAAGAGGTCAATACAAAACTAAAATAAGAATAGAATACAATTTTAAAAAGTAGAAAAAATATACAAAAACATGCAGAGACAAATATTGCAAGGTAAAGTGACAGTGGTATGATTAAAGTGACAGTAGTGATCTTAATAGCTAGAGTCAGCAAGTCTGTACAGCAGACTGATGATATGATTAAATAATAATACTTAGTGTTTGTCTGTATTAAAAGATATGTAATATAATTATCATATAGATTATGATGTAGAAATCATAACATTAAATTACTATAGTGTAATGTGATAAATTCAGCCATTTACCATTTATTTCTCAGTGTTTGAGTTATCTGTCAGGCTCCTGCACTTTCTCCTCCGGCCACAGGAGGCGCTACAACCAAAACAGAGCTGTCCCTCCCGGGGACGGGCCCTTCTCCTCTCCTCTCCTCAGCCTGCACTGAAAACACAGGCAGGAACTTTGACCGGCGCTAGTTAGCAGCCAGCTAGCTGTTTTCTGTATTATTTTCATATTGTTGTGTGTTGTTTCATATGCAGAAAGATGTGGTTTATTTATTTACTCAGCTGGCTGTCGTTAGTCATCCAGATATCCTTCGTCACTCTAGCAATAGGTAAGTGCATGCTGACAAATCCCTGCAGCTGCTAGCTAGCTAGCTAATATACGCTATATGCTAAATGCTAGCGGATCAAGTCAGCAGGTAACCTAACGCTAAAGTTGCACCATTTAACGTTAGCGTTGCGCCGTTTCACAAAGCGGCGACTGTATTAGCACTAACCAATGTGTTAACAATAAAATGCAAACAAAACGATAGTCCTGGTGCATGAATAAATAAGTTACGTGTGTTAGGTCGCAAAAGTACATGCTAAACTAGCTAGCGAAGAGATGCTACGTTTTTACTTTTCAAAGATTATAACAGCACATATTTTCACAATGCATACCGTTAAGTAAATGTACAATAATGTATTAGGGTTATATTTTGACATGTCTTCATTTTAAGTAGTTTCTTTGGACATGGGAGAGAGACTCTTCTGCTGGATGTAATGTTTGCTAGCATTTAGCACTCTCTCTTTCAGCCCTTTTAGCAATACAAACAAATTATTCAGTCGATGTCTCAGCAAATAACGTTAATGTGGTCACAATGTCTGGTATGCATTAACGACTAGATAAAGTAGCATCCAGCAGCAGTCGTCCGTGGGAAGGTTAGCATGTGAGCTAATATGAGCTAGCCAGTGTTGCATGAAATCTAACTAACGTTAGCATGGGGGCATTTGCGTTTGTTTACATCAGACAATCTAGTGGGTTAGTTGACAAGATGCCCCCCTAGCATGCTGTCTACAAGCAGTGTCAACAACATGTTGCACCAAAACTTGTATATGAAACTTGACGAAGAGCCTATCTGTCTGTCCACGTTGCCAGTTACCTGGCCACGTAACACCTGCTGCAGCTGTCAGGTGTGGCTGCTGACTGTCAAACTCTGTTACCGTCAGGCTCACTCTCTGTCTGTGTGGTTTTTTAAAGCTGTTTACTCTCTGCATTAGCAAGAAAGTAGACTGGATCAAGGAACAAGCTGAATCCGGTTTAAAAGGCAAATCACATTAGATGTGGTACCACTTCTAATGTTTAATGCAACAAATACCAATGCCATTAATAAGAACAACCTTTGGTAGGGCTGAACAGCTAATCGGAAGACGTAATATTTGTTAAAAGCAAAATATTAATGAAGTGTGATGCTGCAGAGATGTCCCGGCCTTCCAATCCTATTCTACAGACAGAAAAAAGTCTTTGTTTGGTACAAAATACAATACAAAATAAAGCACGCCATCATCATTTTAATATGCAGTATTTTTCAATGAAAATGAAAAAATGTAATTCCCTCCAATATTGTGAATCATATCCCAATTGCAATATCAGTCAACAATAATTGCATATAAATATTTGATTTGAAAATCCCTCATGACTTGACATTTGCTTTGTCTTTTTAGCTACGGCATTGCATAAGTTCATTGCAAAGAGCATTTATTTATTACCATATTATCACGTATTACTGCATTGTTACAGAATAGAAAGAGCAGAAGCCAAAAGGATTTCAGCTCGAATTAATGTCTAATAACTGACCTGTAAAGCATTACGAAATTATTTATTAACCCTTAATAAACACATTAGATACATTTATAAACCTTTTGTAAATTATGCCTTATTAGAAAGTGGTACAGACATGATTTATCACCAGTGACTAATATGCTGCTTTGTAACATTGCAACAGTGTGACACTGTAATCACAACTATGTGAAAGAGCATGTGTAACCTGTGAGTACTTTCTTAAGTCAATATCATCATGCAGTATCTTCCCACCTCTGGCGTCACATGCCTAATCAGATTCTTACTTTGTTTACTTTTTCTTATTTGTTTGCTTATTTCTTATTAGGCAAGGGACGATATGAAAATTTCATGTCACGATTATTGTGGCCAAAATAATTGCAATTCACGATATTATCCAGATAATCATCAAAAATGCTTAAAACGGCACAAAACCACACTGGAATCACATTACTTTGCACTTTGCTTTGTTGGGACTTTTTTCTCAAAACATTACGACTTTGTTCCCAAACCATTATCAATTTTTTGTCATAAAATTGTGACTTTTTCTGTAAAAATTATGACTTTAATCTTGAAACATGACTTTTTTTGTAAACATTCCGACTTATTTTCTTGAAACATTACTGTACAACTTTTTTCTTGAAACATTACAACTTTTTTTTAAAGAAACAAATAATTTTATTGCATCAAAGATAGAACAATGTAGTAAACTGCAGTTAATTTGTGAGGATATTCACAATTATCCCGATAATGAAAATTCACCACGATCAACTTATTGTGAGTGTTTTTTTTATCGCGATTCACGATAAAATAGATTATTGTCCCATCCCTTTTCAATATTGCCTCATGTGAATCATAATTGTGCTTTACATTATACTGTATTTAATTCTGGAAAATCCAGCAAGCAGCGATGATTTAAAAATAAAAATTTCTCCTTCATATTTTATTTATTGTGGTGAGTTGTCCAAAGCTGAGAGGAGGAACAAAGTCGGCGGCGGGTGTCTCAGGCAAATTATATGAATTTCAAAAGAGCACTTCTTTGCTGTTCTCCTCTCTCCTTTTCTTTTGCCTCTGTCTTTTGGAAAGTGCAGATTGCCTTTGCGTGATGAAGCTCTCAGACTCTCCCATGAGCCTCTGCTCTGTGAGCCATCCCGTCACCGTCTCAGCCCCTGGCATACATGCTTTTGACACGCAGTCTTTTTGGCTATGTTTGGCCTTCATTCCACACAGGCTCAGTAACTGTGGGTCGTGTCTTTGTTGCTGATGTGTTTTTATTAACTCACTTGGCTGAACTGATATTATTTGGCCTGTCTTTCTTGCTTTGCCTTGGCTGTTCACTCGGGCAAGATGTTGACTCTCACTTTTGCGTACTGACTGAAATTTGTATTTAACACCAAGAATAGAAAACTGTCAAGTACTGAAAGATAGCCTTGAATCTCTGCTCAGATTCATACTCTTTTATTTAATCTTATTTTTTTAATGTTTATGTTTGATACAGAGTTTTACTAAAAGGTTTTTGAATAAAGATCAGTAACATTTGAGAACTTTTGAGAATGACCAAAGGATTTGAAGAAAAGTGTTTTAATATTCCTCAAGAGCAAAGAACCGTGACCTACAACCAATCAGAGATCAATCCTGTTTTGAAACAGGAAAAAAAAATGGTGGCCTGGTCACAAATGTTCTCAAATTACAGCTAAACAGTACACTCAAATCAGGGATGCGCCGAACATCGGTATCGGCCGATATTTGCTTTTTTGACTGCAGTCGGCAAATAAGATGACATTCTCCGATGGCAGTGGCCCAAATTTAAAAAATGGCACAATTTCCTGTTTCTTGTCCAATGCTGAGAGGATGAGCATGGTTAGCAGCGGGTGTCTGAATTATATGAAGTTCAAAAGAGCTTTTGGAAAGTGCAGATTGCGTGATGAAGCGCTCAGACTCTCCCGAGCCTCCCATAGATAGAGATAGATAAAGACAGATATTTTATTCGTCCCCTTGGGGGAAATTCAGGAGGAACGCTCTGCTCTGTGAGCCGCCACCTTCTCAGCACCTGGTATTCATCTTTTGACAAACCGTCTTTTTGGCTGTGTTTGGCCTTCATTCCACATGGGCTCAGTAACTGTGGGTCATGTCTGTGTCGCAGATGTGGTTTTAACTCACTGGACTTAAAAAATGGCAGAAAAATGCTGTGTCCAGCCTCTCAAATATGGACATTTTCATTTTCATTTTGGACTGGCAAAACAAGACATTTGCAGACGTCACCTTGGACTCTGAGTAACTGGGATGGACATTTTATAGGCCAAACAATTAATAATTGGCAGATTTAAACGTCGTTAGGAACATCCCTATAATTTACCAGTGTCTGTAGTCAGTGGTTTTAATCTGTTGCTTGTGTTGATTTCCAGCACTGATGACAAATAATTGAGTGTCTCTGTTTTTATTGTCTTGTTTTTTTTGCTCATCACTGTATCTTTGTGTCCCCAGCTGCTGGCCTGTACTACTTGGCAGAACTAATAGAAGAATACACAGTAGCCACCAGTCGAATAATAAAGTACATGATAATGGTGAGTGTGCACTTGTATTTAACAATATACTGTAGTAAGATATACAGGGTTTCCCACACATATTCATTTCAAATTTCAAATCTTTTCCATGATTTTTCAAGGACCTATAACCATTCGCTACCTATAACACAAATTAATTAGTGTACGAAAATTAAATAGCAACCTTTTTCAATCTCTAATAGTCGGTTATGTTATATTATGTATGTGCAAGTCTGTAAACAATGCAGCAACATAAGTATGTACTTTAGCCTGCATCCTATATAATATTTAGTGTGGATTTTGATTTTAGTAATTTCCAGGTCTGCATAAGTTTGGAAAAAAGAAAAGAGAGTACGGAAAAATAGACTATTGCCACTATTCTGTTTTCTAAAATATAAAATTCTGAATTTCTAAAAAAATAAATTAATCATTCTAGCGGAGTGTTTTTTCACCAAAAAAAAAGAATATTAAGACAAAAAGTCGGAATGTTTTCACAAAAAAAGTTAGAATATTTAGAGAAGAAGTCGGAATATTTTCAGGAAAAACTTGGAATATTTAAAGAAAAAGAGTTCCTATTTATAAAATAGAAAAAATATGGGGGGGAACAATAATGTAATGTTATTTCTTCAATATGTGAAGTATATGTAGCAGCAAACTTCCTGTTTGAGATGTTTGACAGAACGGATGAGGACTGAACGGACACAACACTTTTTTTAAAAAGTTTTTTCCGAGGGCTGGTTTAACAATCCGAAATATAAAGACTGATTGGAGAAGGATCCCAAATGGAAAAGAAAGCTACTCTAGATGCAAACTTTGTGTAAAATCCTTCGACATCTCCAATATGGAGGAGGCGGCCACATGCAAGAACAAAAGCACTGTCGTCTTCTATGTAATCTACTGAGAAGTCTGAAAATTTGAGTCAGGAAAAGTATGGAAATTTGAAATGGGAAAATGTGTAGGAACCTTGTTTTACACAGAGTTGCTTCGTTAGTTTCGTTGTTTCCAAGTCTAATTTACCTCTCCTAGTTTCTGGGTCACCTTTCCGTTCTGACTCGAGTCTTCTCTCTGTGTCCGGCAGCTTCCAAGGCCCTTCGTCAGACGGAGGAGCAGGTGAAGGCCGAGGCCACAGCGGCACAGCAGACACACCCACACGCCCTCAACTCCCTTCAGCACCTCGGACAGTTTCCTCCTCTCATGCCCAATAACAAGCAGCAGCAGCAGCCGCCGCCACCGCCGCCGCCACAGGCTCCCACAGAGGCCAGCCAGGGGGCTCCGAATTTAAGCAAACCACCCACCATGTCCTATGCCAGCGCCCTCCGCGCACCACCCAAACCCCGAGCTGTTCGCCCGGAACAGGTCAAAAAGAACAGCGACCCTCTCTCCCTCCTACAAGAGCTGAGTATAGGAAGTTCAAATGGTAGCAATGGGTACTATTCCTACTTTAAATGAGTGTCACCCCCTCCCACATAATAAGTAAGTGATGAAATATAAAAATAAAAATATTTAAAAAAATAAAATTAAAAAAAAAAAAAAGGCAAAACTGTTTCTAAAAACACAAAAAAAAAAAATAGTGCAAAGTGCATTTACAAATTGTTTCTATCAGTAGGTTTGTTTTCTGCATTTTGTTTCATTTTAACTTTTTATTTGTAACAGTCATCTTTTCTCCTGTTTCACATATCTGTGAAGAAAATAAGTATATATAATGAATGCATTACTGGTATATATACATACTCATTATGTATATATGAATATATACTTATATTATCTACACTTGTATATGTACGTAATGCTAAAAAAAAAGTTATAAAAAAAAAAAACCAAAAATATAAAAAAGGCGAGATTCGGTTGACCACTTAGCTACCTGCATATTTTTCCTTATTGAAGTTGGTTTTGTTGGTTACTAAATAAGTATGTTGAAGTTTTTATCATTTTGTACTCCTCAGTTTTGAGTGGACGTTACGTCTTGATTTTCATACTACTGTAGTCGTGGTAACGGACAAAAGCTAAGTGGTCAACTGACACAGAAACTACATGGAACAGTGTATAGAAGTAGATAAATTTTCCTCTAATCTGTAAATATAAAGAAAATAAAAGACTGAATTGTATGCCACAGACATGTCCTTAAATTCCCGTATCATGCTAGCATTTGCATTATGAATTATTTTCCGTATGTTGGCTCCTGATCCTTAATTCTTAGACATCCTGGGAATAGCTGGGAATTCTCTTCAGTGATTTTAGTAGTAAATGTGATTATTTACTGAAAAATAACAATACAAATATTGATTTACTTTTCACCATCAGCAACAATAGATAACAGTGTGAAAATGTCAAAATAGCAACAACCATGTCATCGTTTGTTTTAAGGATCAGAGAACACCAGACATCGCTTTCTATGATAAGATTATCCCAAACTGCTTCGCTTGTGGCCGATGCTCAGTCATTTTATTTTATTTTATTTTATTTCTTTTGTTTGTGTCTACAAAAATCTTCACCGTGGAAATTGTTTCAATAACTGCTGGGGATATGAAATGTGTTTGGGTTTTTTGTCACTAATTGACATTGAGCTTTTTGTTTTGAAAAGGTTGCAGTACTCTGAAGGTTTGTGAAAGTGCAGAGAGAGTGGCGAGGTCAGAGTGGTGTGTCTTGATAGGTAAGTTGAAACTGAGGGTGTGATCAACGCTGCCAGTCAGACGTCTTTGAACAAACGTTAGCATTTCTGGTTAAATCTGAAGTGTATTGAAGCTAGATTCAAAGTCTTATCTCCACAGTGCTGGAGAATGGTCTGGCTGTATGACTTAACATTTCTGCTGTAGGGGGGAAAAAAACATGGTTGTATAATAAAACCTGGATACAGCGTTTGAGGGGGAGCTCCATTCATTCCCAAAGCTGCTCAGTGGGGCATGAAGTAAAAAAAAAAAAAAAAAAAAAGCTCAACTGCAGCCTCGAAAAACCCCTGGATGAACGACGCTGCTTCTGCGTCATGGGGCCCATAGAACAGACGCACTAGAGACTTCCAGCTACATCCGGTTTAGCGCTCCGGCTAACTTGAATGGGGATTAAATAACTAAATCGTGTGGCTCTTCTAGACTTTTGAAGTGTCATCAAACCAAACGGATCTAATCCTGATAGTGAAACAAGTCATTTCGCAGGGGTTGTGACGTCGGGGGGGAAAAAAAAAAAATGACCCACAGATTTCTGGATGTGTCTTTCACCTTGTAAATCAATGGGAAAAAGTATTTTTGGGCCCCATGACATCACGTGACAGCCGTCATAGTTATAATACCATCGTTTGGCCACTATGTTAAATTGGCTTCAACGGTCGGCGCACTTCCTGGGGGTGTCTGGAAAAAAAAAACTTTCTGGCTTGTTTGTATTTCTTTAAACCAATCCCCAATCGTCTTGCGTGGCGCTAAGCCCCGGATGCAGCGACGGCGCCGTTGCAAAATAGATAGCGGGAGGGGAGGAGAACGTCGTGTGATAGATGTGCTGAATGGCAGGCTTTATACCTCTACTGTACATCCGGTGAGCCAGACTAAATTAATAGAAAATACCCTGAAATTTGAAAATCCACATTAATAATTCACTAATGTTTATGGCTTTTTGTTTGACTGGAAATGGCCTGGATCTTGGACAGCAGCATACTGTGTGTTATTCATACCACTGGTGCTGTCTGTGCTCTTAACACTGTCGGTCTCTCAGATGTTTTGCAGTCATAGTTTCCCAGTTTCTAGATGCTTTTTCATGGTGTAAGCCATTTTCTCTGTAAGACAATCTTTTAATAAGCTAACAGTTGCTCCCAGTTCCACCAAAAACATCATTAATCATGATAATTGACCATAAAATTCGAAATGAAAAGCATTTCCCTACACTTAATACTAACTAATACTTTTTTTTTCTAATTTCAGGGCATTCAAAGCAAATTCAACACTCTTGCTTGAGATTTAACCAAAAAAAAGTAACGCAGTAAAATAAACTTTTACGAAAAAGCTGTTCAAAGACGTATGACTGTTTTAAAAGTGTCTGTTTTTAATACGGCGCAAATTCAGAATGAATCTATAATGTCGTGTGCGTTGTTCCTGATCATTCAGAGAATTATTCACTCTTTCAGTCTGATCTGATGTACTAATATTAAAGCGGTAGATTAATCTCATTGCCTTTAATTTCATTGATAAAGCTCTGACCGTGCTTTACGTTTTTTTTGCGACATCCACATGACTTTCTTCTCTCACGACCTAAAACACGCGACAGACAACACGGGAACATTCATATTTGAATTCCAGTCAGTGAGTTGCTCGTTATTCGTTAACACAACGGAGGCCGCACATTTTTACATGCACATGAATTTCACTGCTTAACATACTGAAGCGCCGGTGATCTGAAGTCCCTTGCAGGTAAAATATAAAAAGATGCCGATACTGTATCTGCCAAGGTTTTTCCTTTTTACGATGAAAGCAATACTGGAAACAGTCATCCAGTGCTCGGTCCTGTTCTATGTCATTAATTTGAATTGTTAAAACACCACTGCCCCATTTGCAAATTGATCAAATTGTAATAAAATCATCATGGCTTTCATTAGTCGTTCTTAAATCTCTTACAATGTAACTTCCTCAGAAAGCTAGTACCCCACGGCTAATAACGTAGATGTGTTTTTAACAGTCAGCGGAGAGCTTCATGGTTTTTATTTGTACGTTTTTAAGTTTTGACATTGTATTTCGAAGGTCCAGATTTTTTGACTTAGCGGAGAACAACACATACTTGTAAATATGCATTTTCTAGGTATTTACAAACGAGAACTTTGGGAGCGCCTCAATTTTGTAGAAGCTGTTCAAAGAAGAGGTATGCCCTTTTTAATTATGCAAATTCACAAAAAATAATAATAATTCTAGAAATGGACAACAACCCAGTTGGTAGTTGCGACATCTTGTTGTAACTTTTTAGATTTTGTTTTTCTTTTCTTAAGATGGTGTCTGGCTGATTTGACAAAGAGGAGAATTTCTGTTGCAGCTGTTATAAGATGACTTATTTCACTGTACAATACATATTTTTAAGTATATGTTGCTGGATGTGTCCTGTTCTGTTTTCTCACCGCTATACAACAATCAACATGGATTTTTTTTTTTTTTTTTTTTTTTTTTTTTTTATTTTT
>JAOVVB010256131.1:0-19680 GCA_028570985.1 Heterobranchus longifilis
AAAAAAGAAAAAATACATGCATGCACGCACGCACACATGCACACATGCACGCACGCACGCACGCACACATGCACACGCACACACACTAGTGGAGCAGAGTGGATTTTCTGTAATGCACTACACAGGACTTGATGGAATCCAGATTTCACTCAGCACCACTACAGGATGCCAGGCAAGTACAGTAAAGGGATTACATTAACCGTCAGCTGATAAATATTCATAAGCAGTCCATATTAAGAAAATAAAATGGTTGCCATAAAAAATAGACAGCCTTTATCTAATCATCGTAGATGTGGATTCATGTTGTTGACTGTTGCCTTGAATAAACCTGGAAGCATAAACATTCCTCAGGATAGTAACATAGTGTTAACATTGGACTCATTATTCAAATAATTAATATAAATAAGAAACAATACAAACTATAACTTAATTTCTATATCACTGTCTGCAGATCAGAGGTTGGGCAAATCCCACATTAAATTCACTATACTCTGCTTTAATGATTTAAATATCAGTCCCACTTGGTTGGCAATTCTATCCAAACAAGTTCGGCTGGAAGGGCCAATGAAGTGTCAGTTCATAAAGTCAAATAGACTAAAAGCTTACAAATATAACGTGGTAATATTAAAGTGGAGGTATTAACTTCATAACTGAGACTGTTGATGGTAGATTTCGACTGAGCCAATATAGAATTACCTGTTATCATTCGTGTCAATAAGAAATTTATGCAGAACCCCAGAGAGCAGAGAGGCTGGGGAAGTAGCCGGAGTCGGTTTTCAAAAGCGATAAAAATCAGCTGGCGCCTGTTGAGGAGGTGCCTGTGTATGTCCTGTCACCGCCAAGGACAAAGACTCTCCCTAGTCACGCCTAAAACTGGGATTTCCACCTTAATGCTCACCTAAATTTCGGCTCCTGACTGTATTAAAGTGGTTAGATGTGATCCATACATACAACATTCAGAATATGTTATTTTGCAGATCCAGGTTACCTAAAAGAAACTCTTAAAACTAAATGCCACCTCAAGGCCAAATGGCAATGCTCATAAACCCGATTCTGATAAATTGTCTTCCCTCAGCTCAAGTGAAATGCTGCTCTCCAACCCCTTCCATCTCATATTCTCTGTCATTTTTCCATGTTGTTGTTTTTCCTTGCCATTAGCCTTCACCTTCAACTGTAAATTCTAGCCCCCAGTGGGACTGCATACGCCTTGTGGCGCACCCTCTCCCTCCCTGGGCTTGTGATCTTTAGGCTAGTGAGAAACATGCAAAGGTGTTTCTTTTCCTTCCTGTTCCATGCACAACTTTAAGTGGTGACCCGAGAGACTTGGATTGGGCTTACTGACAAAACTTTCCACTCCCCCCGCGCGCTCACCACCCCGGGTTTATCCATCGGACTTCATTTGCTCCTTCTCGGGGTCTGCCATCTGCACGTCCTTCTGTACAGACAGCCATTATTAAAGAGTTAGGCCTCAGTGAGCAACTTCAACCAACCTAAGGTGCGCTGAAGCCACAGTCTCAGGCCACAGGAGTGCGCTGAGGTGTAGGTGCTGGGTAACTCTAGATTTTTAATTACAGAGGGTGCATGGCGGTGCGATAAGAGGGTCACGGCTTCCTGATAACCTGTTTGGTGAGTCAGAGGCTGTTTGTCGCCCAGACCGAGCGTAAGCTGTGAGAACGGGACAAAACCTCATCTTTGTGTAAATATGCCTCTCTGAACTTCCTATAGACTCAAAGTAAGAGCCGTCCTCTGCTTTTACCTCTGACAGATGAAACCACGCACCTGAGTCACTATTCAAAGTCTGCCTCAGTTGAATACAGTGACAAATCCAGAGGAAACAACGAGGACATGGTCGATTTTCAACAGATCAACAGTGTCGACAGTGTGGTTAAGACCATTTCTTCTGTTGTCAGTATGCTGACATTATTTACACCCATTATTTTAGGGCATTCAGGCCAAAAATAGCAGTGCATCTGTGTGGGTGTGTTGCTACATGTATCAGCGAGAAGATGGAATTCAATCCAGGAAGTCCAGTTTGAGTAAAACGTGTGAGTTTTTAGTTTTATCAGACATCAAAACACTCAGCAGTTTCTATGAGACATTTTAAAGCTGATAAGTCATTGTTTCATCCTTTGTGTCAATGATTGTGAGGTAAAAGGTAGAATTCCCCATTTGTGTTACGAAATAATCTGTTATGAAATAGTCTACCATGAATGCGTGCTTGCACGTATTTGTTTGGCCAGCACAATGCGTTGCCAAATGACACTGACTGTGGAAAACACTGAGTCAACTAGTTTGACTTCTTTTGATGCACAACCCTGCATTTTCTTTTTGTCAGATCCCTCTAGGTTAGGCTCATTCATTGAAGTGAATGAGAAGATATACAGATAAGAAATGTCCCCTCCCAGCCTATTCCCAGCCCAGTTCCATCTTAATCCCAGCCTACCTCCAGCCACGGAGAGTCCCCCCTTCTCATTTAAATGTATTTAATTCCAGCCACTGACCAGACAAGGCTCCGTCAAGGACCTGCCTGGAGCCCAGCACTGAGGCATGGGAAATTATATATAGTTGGTATGAACATGGCCTTATAGCTTTGTTGTGGAAAATGTTCAGCTGATTAAAATCATATAGAAACATGCTAAAACATGCTAAAACATGCTAAAACAGGCTAATTGTGTGACTATCCCAAGGATCTATTATTTATGTATATTGACACTCCTGCATCCTGCCATTGATCACGACATCGAGCCAATAACCAGGTGGTATGCCAGCTAGCTAACATGTGGTGAACACCACTCTATAGTGCCAGGGCACAGCAAGCTATCGCAGACAGGACAACACTGAGCTCTGCAGCAAATCTAATAAACCAGTTACAGTTTTCTTTCTCCCACCAAGAATGGTAACCAAGCTGCTCAAATATTGGATCTCAGGAAATGGTGGAGGACAATTTCCTTCGAGCGTAACATTAGAATGCACGGGCCTGGCTCCCCGAGGTTCGGGGCCACCACCGCTGGGCCGCTCCAATTAGATGGAGCTTCCCTGCTGAGGCCGAGCCAGCCTGAATACAGGAGCACCCGAAAGGAGCAGGAGGAAGAAACTGAGGAAGGAGTGAGGGGAGACACACACACACACAGTCCTGAACACTGTGTTATACTTGGCACATATTCCACCTAACATCTCTCCCTGTCTACACTTCTGGCCCCTGAATATACTGCAAAGTGATCATTAGACAGCACAAAGAAAAAAAGAGGAAATAAAGAGATGAAAACATGTAAGGATGGGAAAAGTAAAGACAAAGCTCCTACTACTGTTATCTCAGATTTAAAAGAAAAAATATATATATGATGATATTTTAAGGAATCTCTACATTTTCCTAAATTATGTTTTAGCTTTTTTCATATTGCTCATTGACAAAAAGGAAAATAATACTCCAAATATAAAAGTGACAGAATACACTGGTGAATCAACTCAACTGGAAAATTGTTGAAAAGATTGATTCCAAATTGTGTTGACATGCAACTTGGCTCCAGCAGCTATGCAGGAACCACAAGAACTGCTTGTGCTTTCTCCCACAAGTTTCCAATGTCGGTAAAGATTGTTGCGAGTGAAGACAACTTGAGAAAGTTGAAGAAAGGCTCACTTATCTTTTCAGTAACACACATCTGAATAGTCTGATATTCAGTAACGAGTCAAGATGCACCACCAACGCTCTCAATTCACAAAGTGAATGAAAAAATGTAAACAGGCGTGCTGAAATAGAAATCACAATGTGTCACATTAGCAGCTATTACTTTCCTTGCCTGCAGGTGGTGATATTATAATATCCACACATCTCAGCTGCTACTACCTTTTGCTTTCCTTGTCGAGGGGGGGCGTAGGTTGGACCATATCTGCCGGTCCAGAACTGCAAGTCTGCGACTCTGCAGCTGGATGATACCAGTTGAGCAGGTGCTTAGTATTACTGGCACCGTTAGCCCTTTTCCACCAACATGGAACGGGTTCCGTTCTGAGCTTTTCGACCAAAAATAAATTGGTTGGGAACCCAAAAAGTTGGCTTCCAGCTGGAACCAAAAAATAGCAGGTTTTACTTGACCTGAAGCGCGAACTGTGACAACATCAGTAGGCGTGTCATATTATACAGGTTGGAAAGAGAGGGTGGAGAAAGAAGGCAACAATGGAGATGTCAAGTGAGAAATCGTCAGGAAAAATTGAGTTTGCAATGGTCTCGATAATAATTGGCCCATGCTTGTTTTTTGGATGAAAAATGCCATCTTGCTACAGTACTACTGTTTATTTCAGTCGTGCATTGTGCAACGCCCTCCGTTGATGACGCATCCTCGAATACAATGGTTCAGCTCAAAACTGGTGGAAATGCGGGCTGCTTCGTTAGATATCACCAAGGTTCCAGGAATCCTGAATGGAACCGGTCCATCAATCAGAGCTAATTTGGTGGAAATGTGGTGGTTTACATTGCATGGCAGCTGGATTCCCGCAATATCACGTGATCACATAAATCCATCTTGCCAGGCTCCAGTATAAGGGTTTGGGTCAGGACAAGATCTGACCAGACCAATCAGCTTCCTGTGACGGGAGCTGCTCGTAGCTACGGGCTTGGTTTTGGTGTTTGTTCAAAACAACAATGGCGTTAGTTATATCAGAACTGGAGAAAGGTAAAGTTATTTGGTTTGCTGTGATTCTATTGTGGTCAAGCATTAAGTCATATAGACTTTGGAAGTCGATGTCATTTTTGTTCCTGAACATAAATGATAATATAGACCACCATGTTTGCAAAACTAGACCTAAAATAGGATAAAACTTGACTGATGAGTGGCAAAATTCATATGAAGATGAGCATGTTAATTTTGAAATTGTGTCACTAAAAGCAATTCGTTGACCTTCTCTTTTTCCTTTGTCCTGAAATAGGATTTATCAAGAATAGACTTGGCTTTCTCCATTGTAATAAGACACTGTTTTAAAGCTCTTGAAGTATGCCATTGTTCATTTCACCCCTGCCCTTTCTAAACGTATTAATCCCATCGCCGCGGTCTAATGCTGAAATCCCCAGTGGAAACACCTAAGAGGACTGGATCTGCTCGACCACACAAGATATTCCCATTTCCCCTGAAACAAGTGATATCAAAGGTTTAACCGTGGTCACTGCTGAAGAGGAAGTACATCTGTAGGCCATCCATCTGTGAGCATTCAGCAAAGGTTTGGGGACTGGCTCTGATGCAGGTGCTATCCTCTGGAAGGTGATTAGATATCATCACTCTTTCATTAACTCAGTATTTCTAGTATCACGGTGACTGTGTAGAAAGAATGGCCCTTTTCATCGGCCGTCCAAACTAATGAGCCCTGCTGAAAGGACCAGGTTAAGGTGGGAGGATAATGAAACAGGAGAAAAGGGGGGAGAAATGTGACAAAAACACGACACCGGGGATTTGTGAAATAGTGCAATGTGGGTGTTTTCTAACTGCAAGAAATGTATCTATTATCACTAGAATAATTAAATATGGGCCTACTGAGGAAAAAAACTTTATAGTGAGAAATAAAAACCAAAAAAAAAGGATGTAAACAAGAGCAGGTGACAGGAATGAGAAGGGGAAGTAGGGAAACGAATTAGAGTTTATTTTTAGGTTATGACACTACAGGCGACAACAACAGTCTCATTTTCACCTGACCATAGAAACAGGTAGGAGGGGATGAGGGCTGCATATTCCATTACGTAGACCAGACCAGAGCACATACAGGTTCTTTGTGAAAGGTGTCTCTGTGTGCAGGCAGAGGTGCCACACTGACATCATCCAGAGCAGCGGATGGGACTTTTCATGTGTAGCGGTGCCAGGGAGCTGCTATAGTACTGTCAGCCAGCCTGAGTCAGCACTACGCTCCAGACACAACTGTGCAAGAATCCATGACGGAAGAGAGTTTCACAATTTACACCGCACTTCTGCTCAAAACTACCGAAACATGACGTCTGGGAACTATAGGGATCAGTACATTTCAATAGCATTGGATTTCTTTTGTAGTCAGGAGACTCATAGTATTTAAAATATATATTTATTATTAGGTTACTCAGAAAAAGACTGGTAGCCATAAACATAAAACAAGAAAGTTTGGTTGGTTTTGGAGTGCTGAGAGTGGTTGATAATGCACCTTGGAAGTAGGTGACATTTTACCAGAAATCCTGACTATGATAATGTTTATGGGTCATGAATGAAATATGCAAGAAACACAATGGAATTATTTAATTAAGCCTGAGTTTGAGGCATTCCATTATTTCCCCTGTGATTTTAGTGGCAGGCAGGTTGTTCGTATTAGCAACAGGCTTAAATGGATAGTTCAGATTTTTTGAAGTGGGGTTGTCTGAGGTACGGGAGTTGCTGGTCTAAAATATTCAAAATAGAACATAAAATGGCTAAAATACGTCCATAGCAGTACATTGCTTAGCTTCCGTATCAGGACTCTGCTGATACTCTGTCTGCTTTTCCAAAAACGGGAGTGAAGTGAGTTGCTTTTATAACTACATTCTGGTGTAAAATTATTGATCTTGGAGACTATATTTTGACAAAAAAATAAAATCTTAAATTAAGTCACTTACCTTTTTTTCTGGAGCTTTCAACCACATGTCACAGGCTTCCTCAGCAGATGGATGTAGTTTGCACTGTAAAAGTAGAGAAAGTCAGAATAATTACTCAGTATTATTAGTAACACAGCAACAGCTAAAGTTTGCTAACATTAGCCACAATAAGCTACTGGTCATACCAGCCAAAGTAAGGCTACAGCAGCAACATCCCTGAGTGTATTAACTTGAGCAAGTGTGTTTTATTACTTATGAATTCACATTTTCATTTACAACAGGAATATTAGGTTATTTTGTCTTTTGAATAGTTACATAGTCTCTCTTTAAACTCGTAGCATTGCAAATAGCAGTGACAGCAAGATAATTGCTCTTTTAATTGATCTGTTCAACCTGTCACCTGTTCTCTGTCGGAAGGACCCCTGCTGAGGATCCGAGCCCATTATTAGCCTCTGCAAAGACCCAGGTAATGTCAGGACATTTTGTCAACACTTTAAGAATGAGCCATTGTCATTCGGACATAATTAGAGGTCAGGCTCTATTATTGGAAATGCAGGAGAGTGATCTGCAGAGATCACACTCTGCTTTTATAGCATTTCATTGTCATTTGAAGCGACTCAGAGGTCACGTCACCTGAAGGCATGGAGGGAACCATGGAGTCACTCAGCAGAGTTCAATATTGGAGGTGCTTTTCAGGTGTGCTGTCAGAAAGGTTGAAAGGTGAATTCCATGCATGCACCATCTCAAGGTTTTAACAAGACAAAAAAAATCCATTAGAAAAAAATGAAATATGTTGTTGTTTTTTTGCCTAATGATAACATCAAACTATGGCTAAATGGTGGCACCTATCCAACACTAATGATGTTTATCAAGAACTATTGGTTCCACTGCTTTCTCAGATCAGTGTGCATTTCCTTCCATGCAGATACACTATCAATGAGTGCCCAAGGTGTTTCAGTTTACTAAAAGCCAGGAGCAGATAAGGCTGATATTACAGTGGCACTATCTCCAGAGGAGGCCGGAGAAAGGAGAAGATATACAAGAAAGCGTGCAGTTACCACACACTGCTGGTTACAGGGGTGAAGGCCAGAATACATTTGTTTCCCAGCTGGACTTTATTAGTGGCATACCTGCGCTATCTAATGCGTTACCTGACCTGATTATGGTGGCGGCAAGCACCAGGTCAATTAATAATTGCATGGTTAGCATTTTGAATGTGGATATGTACATGTAATGGTATAATTTAAAATTAATACTTTATTGCTGTGTGGCATTGTTCTTACTTTTTAAAGGTCCCATGTTGTAGAAATTGAGATTTCCATGTCTTTATTTTATTATAAAGCATGGTCTAGGTGCTATATACTGTGAAAGAATCAAAACACAGAGAAATGCACACAGCCCGTATAAGAAACTGTGTCTTTAGACAAGCCGCCAGGACTTCCGTAAGTTTGTGATGTCACAACTATACTACATATACCTATACTGTATGTATAGAGACAGAGAATGTGCCCCTACAGTGCCGTTTCATTCCCCTGCTGCAATGACGGTGCAGAGACGCCAAGACCGCAGATGCAGAAAACCCGGAAACATTGCCCAATCAGAGGGGGGGGGGGGGTTAAAGAGTGAAGCCACTGGGAGCTGTTGTGGTTCTGCCTGGGATACCATGGAGGTGTGAGAGAGTCAGAGTGGGGAATAAAAGCCCATCCTTCTGTGGGTGTCAGGGCCTTGATAAGTCCTGTTTAAACTTTACCCGTAGCAAAATGCCATGTGTCAACAGTTGCCCGTGGCCAAAGCGCTCTGATCTCGTTAGGCAAACATCTGCAGCGCGTCCGTCCCCACGAGACCTTGGCTGAAAGTGGGCAAGGGTACAGTTCTGCAACCAAACTGAACTTTTCAAGAATTAAACAAACTGCCATTTCAACGAGGCAACAACAGTGGAAGCAGCCGGAAAAGTTAAGTTCAGATGGTTCGCCGACAGGATTCTCTCAGTTCTTCCTGCAGTCTTCTGCCATGTCTAGGGCAGTTGGCACTAGTTGCGGAAAGTCTCAGACAGGTGTTATGTCGGTTGTGAGTGGTTGAAGACCTCTGCCTCCACTACCTCTGGCGCACTATTTGTCACTCAGGGATGTCTTCTAATTCTTCATTAATGCACTTCTTGCTATTGCAACATGTCTACTGGATCTGAGCATGTTAGAAGGTCTCCACGCAGCCTAATGAAGCGTAATAATGGTTCCCATGGTGATTATATGAACATTTTAATTCATTTGGTTGAAATTCTATAAAGTATTTGCACAGTGCACTTAATCAATCCCTTCCTGTAATAAAAGAAATACAAAATAAAAATACTTGCTCTTAATTCCTCTTTTAATTCAATTGTTTTGACACTCTTCAAAGGCAACAACGCAAAGACTCATACTCTAATTTTTTTTTTTTTTTTTTTTTAAAGAGGGGCGGTCTGCTCAAACATTTGCAGTGGAATCTGAGAGAGCTCGGAGAGGTGGAAGACATGATTTGGCAGTTTACCCCCAGTGTTTGCCTCAAAATTTTGACGCCATGGCTCGAAGTCAAGCTGAGAAATTTCCCAAGACCTGCTCGGCCTGCAGGCGGGTATTCCATGTAAGCTGTGAGCCTGGCCCCTGAGGATCTGTGTCCCCCCCGCCCCCCCCCGATCGACCGTCTGCTGGGCACCTCAAACCCTCTGCAGTCAGCACTGCGGGGGCGCGAACATGCCCAACCACACCTCTGATGCCTCTGTGTTAGCCATCACTGGGTTTCCTCCTCTGCATGTTGAGACCAGTCACAAGTCTCCAGCTCAGCAATCTCAAATGACAGCAGCTCAACTCAACAACTGAAAATGACATCCAACATTTACCCTCTAATGAGACGTAGGTCTAGTATGTTGTTTTGTAAGAACAGAGTATCGTTTGACTGCGTGACGTGAGCTGCAACCCTGAGAGGCATCTCAGAAGTTACACTTTATTGAGGGAAATGGATCAAGGATTTCAGTCCAAGTACGGAGAATCAGGTTACTTTGAAGTGTTACAAAATCAACATAATTATACCTATTAGCTGCCCATGAAACAAAATCAACTTACACGTGTTTAGTTTTTCCAATCCACTCTGTTTCTTACTAACTTTGGAAGAACATTTCTAAATTGTATGTTATCTCGTTGTATGCTGAGGAGGCAGTCTGCCACAGTCAACCAATAAGACAAGGGGCAGAAATAGCCATTTTAAAATGTTTAATGAAAATGTCAGGGTCAAGACAGACTGAGAGTCTTTAACAGGGAACCTTGAACCACTGCCCTCTTTATAGAGAAAGATGATATTCATGGCTAAATGTATTTTTAGCAGTGAAAACACGGCCACACTGACAAAGAAAATTACTGAACAAACATATTCTACAACAGAAAGAAATGTGTGATAAAATGTGACTCATGTTAACAAAATATTTAGACCTTTTAAAAACTGGATTCATTATATGTCATATTTGAAATATGTTTTTGAAATTTTGAAAATGGTTTTACACAACCTTCATGTAAGTTTTATTACCGTTTTAAAGTCACAGACTGTAGCTCATCAGCTTTTTTATGAACTCTTCCATGATTAATATAGACTTAATAAAGGAATTCATTTGACTAGATTTCACTTTATTAGCAGCCTACTTTATGAAAAAGCGTGACAAATATTTTATATTTCAAAGCAACATTCAATTGATATTGTTAAGATTTGTTTGCAGATTAACGTAACTAATAAAATCGCTGCACTAATTATTTGCTAAATGATGTTGTGATAAAAATAGAAAACTTTCAATCTTTTCATGACTATATGTTGACTCATAACTAGCAGTCAGATTTGGTTTCTAAAATTGAATACATGGATTATAGTAACTGAACTCTCCCAACAAAGTGTCCTTTGTCCACCGAAAACAAGTGTTGGAGCAAATCCAGCAAAGTAGATTTTAGTGTCGAGACAAGTTTGTTTTGATCCACTTTTTCACTGACTTTATATTTAAAATGGTTTGAGTTCACTGAAGAAAACTTCATATCTATTAAATATAGGCCAAATATCATATTTAATATATTCATGCACTTGTAGTTAAAGTGATAAAATCATGATAATCATCATCATCATTACTATTATTCTAATCTTTCTAATTATTATAATTATTATTTGCATAGATCCATAGATTAATAGCACACTATTTTAAAAGTGCAGCCAATCAAAACATCACCAGTCAATTAAATCATGACTGAAAAGAGTAATCTTTAACCTTTCTAAAACAAACAAACAAACAAACAAATAAACAAACAAACAAAAAAAAAAAAACACCCTGTTTATGTAAAGACATTATGGATTAAGTGGGAGATACAGTCATGTCCCATGTTGGTTTTTTGCCATAAGAAACATTTTATTTTATTTTATTTTTGAAGAGACATGTTTTGTTTTGTAATCTGGTGTAGGTCTATCAGGCCCAAAATATAAATGTAGAGCGTGAACTTAAATGTTGAAATATGTCTTGTATCACCCTTACTTTGTAGCCTATTACAGTAATTACAGCCCCTGCACAGTTGCGAGGCTTCCTCTCAAGTTTCTGGACTGCTGTCTCCCCCTATTGGTCCCTGTGGTCCCTGTGCAGAGAGACACCGAGCAACTCCACTGTCTCTCTGCAACAAACACAACTGCCCGCATTTATTCAGACACGAATAAACATGAATGTTTATTCGACCGAAAACAGAGATACAGATAAGAAATGCTCTTATTTCTAAATCAACCAAACAGTGAAGGCTATCCCATGAATATTTCAGACAGCAGACTATTGTCCTCAGAAAATAAACTTAAACACAAATATTTTTAGACATTTAGATGGCACACCAAGGGGTTTGCCAATCTGGGTACAAGTCGTATACATGTGCAAATTAACCTTTAATTTCTGCAAAATTCAAATAAAAACTATAAGAACTGAAATTCCAACGTGTTTATACTTCCAACAGTCCCAGTGATGATTAGACATATTGTAATGTTGATGATACTGATTTTTGTTGTCTGTAATCAAAGACGATTCATAGGATGGTTTATAAATATATATTTTTAATCTCCCTTGATATCACTATAATATTAAAATGCTTCACATTATTGTAATATTTCAGTTATTTGTACTTATAGATCTACTTGTATTTTTCCTCAGAGGGTGTAATATTTAACTTTTAAGTATTAACGTTTTAATCTTTAAGTTATACCTTAAATTGAAATGAAACCAAAGATTATAAGGGGAAAAACACATTTTTCCTACTCGAGCTGGGTTTTCGCTGTTGTTGACTGCAAGAGTTCTTCAGAGCAGAGTCAGATTACGTCTCCGCCTACCAAAAGTTTCCCCCAATCCATTTCCTTGCCGTCAAACATAAATCCAGGCATCGCCTCCTGTGTCTCTAGACTCTTCAGCAAACCTCCAAGAGTAGATCTCTCACTCACATTTCTCTTTAAAGTCACACTTGCAAAGTTGAGCATTAGAAAGCGATCACTTGCAATCTGCCTTCTTATCTGCGAAATTGTGAAAAGTCGAAGGAGCGTCAAAAACTTTTATTTTTGACATTTTTTTTTACTGAAAAGGATTCGTTTGCCAGTCAAGCTGTGCCCCCTAACAGGCTGTCACTGCAGTCTCTGGGCACAGCACTTGGATTTAGAAAGAAGGATTTTGTCCTCTTTATTTTTTTTTTTACTGCGAGAAGCTGTTCTTTAATTTTTTCGCATGAATCTCCTCGACCCTTATCTGAAGATGACAGAAGAACAGGAGAAGTGTCACTCTGACGCTCCCAGCCCCAGCATGTCTGAGGACTCCGCAGGCTCGCCGTGCCCGTCCGGCTCCGGTTCGGACACCGAGAACACCCGGCCGTCCGACAACCACCTCCTGCTGGGTCCAGACTACAAGAAGGAGGGCGAAGAAGAAAAGTTCCCCGTGTGTATCAGAGATGCGGTTTCCCAGGTGTTGAAGGGTTACGACTGGACGCTGGTGCCCATGCCGGTGCGCGTAAACGGCTCCAGTAAAAATAAACCTCACGTCAAAAGACCCATGAACGCATTCATGGTCTGGGCTCAAGCTGCACGGAGGAAGCTGGCCGATCAATACCCGCATCTGCACAACGCGGAACTCAGCAAAACCCTGGGCAAACTTTGGAGGTAGGTTCGCTTTGCATTTTCACTTTTGCAGTGCGTTTTTACGCGCCGCTGTGCTCAGAGCACTATTTCTTCTATCAAATGCACCACCTGCCTGCTGTTTCACATAGAGCTTTACAGTCTGGGAATTAATTTGACTAATGCATTTCAATTGAATTATTAATTGCATTTTCCTCTATTAGTGATTTTTGATATACATCTGAATACACATAGAATACACATTATGTGTTCGAGTGCATGCACAGGAAAACGTCATTAGGATACGCAAACTTTTTTTTTTTAGCTTCTTCTTGTTGATTATCTATATTAAAACAATGCATGCAATAATTCAGTAAATTGCATATGTCCTGCACTAGTTGATCAACGGCGCCATGTGCTCGATGTTACTTGAATGCGTGTTAATGTGAATGTACAATTATCTGTGATATTTTCAGATTGCTCAACGAAGTAGAGAAGCGCCCGTTTGTGGAAGAAGCTGAGCGTTTGAGAGTGCAGCATAAGAAGGACCACCCCGACTACAAATATCAGCCAAGGCGGAGAAAATCTGTCAAGAACGGGCAAAACGACCCCGAGGACGGCGAGCAAACCCACATCTCCCCAAATGCGATCTTCAAGGCGCTGCAGCAGGCCGATTCTCCTGCATCCAGTATGGGCGAGGTGCATTCTCCAGGAGAGCACTCAGGTAAGAAAATAACGATATAAAATGAAGAAATTGAGAAAAAAATAATTTAAAGCAATTTTCTAGTATTTTTTTCCAAACATGACTCATTGTGGCAGAGTTTGTAGAAATCAAATATTTAGAAGCCTTTAGGGCTTTGAACTGACACCTGTTAATGATTAATGATACTGGAGTTTACAAGCCATCATGCAGACACACCTGTCAGTATAGTGCCAACAAACTCCTTCCTGAAAGCATTTACTTTCATACTGGTATTTCACAGCATCACCAGATTGTAACTAACTCTGCCTTTCCTCTAACCAGGTCAGTCTCAGGGCCCACCGACACCCCCAACCACCCCCAAGACAGACCTCCCCTCCAGCAAAGCTGACCTGAAGCGTGAGGGGCGCCCCATGCAGGAGGGCACCAGCCGCCAGCTCAACATCGACTTTGGAGCTGTAGACATTGGCGAGCTGAGCAGCGAGGTCATCTCCAACATGGGGAGCTTTGACGTCGATGAGTTCGATCAGTACCTGCCACCTCACAGCCATCCCGGGGTGACCGGAGCGGCCCAAGCCGGCTACACCGGCAGCTACGGCATCAGCAGCTCCTCAGTCAGCCAGGTGGCCAATGTCGGGGCCCACGCCTGGATGTCCAAGCAGCAGCAGCAGCAGCAGCAGCAGCACTCTCTGACCACCCTGGGTGGTGGAGGAGGAGAGCAAGGCCAGCAGGGTCAACAGAGAACCACCCAGATCAAGACAGAGCAGCTGAGCCCCAGCCACTACAGCGAGCAGCAGGGCTCCCCACAGCACGCCACCTACGGCTCCTTCAACCTGCAGCACTACAGCACCTCCTCGTACCCCTCCATCACAAGAGCACAATATGACTATTCAGACCACCAAGGTGGCGCCAACTCCTACTACAGCCACGCGGCCAGCCAAGGCTCCGGCCTGTACTCCACCTTCAGCTACATGAGCCCCAGCCAGAGGCCGATGTACACCCCGATCGCCGACACCACCGGGGTGCCCTCCGTGCCCCCGACCCACAGTCCGCAGCACTGGGAGCAGCAGCCCATTTACACACAGCTCTCCAGGCCATGAGGAGGCGTCTCCTCAGCACTGACTGTACAACACCCATCCCATGCATAGACTTCTTTCTGTGGCCTTTGTGCCACCATGACACACACCCGTCATTGCCAACAGAAAAACATGAGGACTTTTTTTTATAGTACTGAAAATATATCTTTGGATTGGCTCACAACAGTGCCTTTTGTATTGGTTGGAATTGTGATTATATTTTTTTAGATATAATGTTTTAAGAAAAGTGAAATCCTCTGTGAGGACATACTGGTTATAAATATTTTAGTATGTACTGTGTATGTGTTCTGCTCTTGTCATCATCATCATAATCAGTGTCATCTTCATCATCACGATTTGAAGGCTTAACACACGTAAAGGAGCGGGTAAAAACACCCTCAGTGGCCTTACTTCTCACTAATGTATTTTTTGTACACAAGTAAGAGACATCCGTTTACTGACACTGCCGTCTTATAATACCTACAGCCTACATTCTGCTTTGAATTTTTGTACTGTACATATTTTATTGTAATTCCCATGAGATGCAAGAATTGAGCAATGCAGGTTCGAAATAGATTTTGAATTTTTGGCCATGATATGACCGTGTCATCAGTGAATTAGTCAAATATTCTACTTCTTGTTCTTTGCTTTAGCTCAAATTATTGTGTTGGAAACGCTATAGCAGGTGCCAAGTCATTCTACTAGGGGCCTTACTGTGTTGCTAGATGTAACTGAGCAATGCTTGCTTTTATCCGGGTACTGCCTTGATACCATTGGTGCCTCTGGAGCCACAGCGGAGAGGCTCCTCACTGGCACTGCAGTGTCGAAACCACAGCATAGTTCTGACTTCCTGCTTGAGGAGATGCAGGAAGTGACCTTTGACCGGATTCTCCTCAGCAGCCAGCAGGTCTGAGTCTGGCGTGCTTCTATCATTCCTACAGCCCCATCCTTTTTTTTTTTCCTAACCTTTTTTTTTCTTAATTTATTCTTTAGCATTAATTTTATTTGAAAATAACTATTTGCAATTATCTTTTTAATTCGGCAGCAGCTAACTGAGTGTTTTCAGTGGAATAGTTTGCTGTTGTGTGGTACAAATTTGTTTATTTATCATTTGTAAATGTTTCCGTATAAAAGTTTCTTTTATTCATGATTTAGTTATGTACAGATTACTTATAATTACACAATGAGTCTTTCTCTAAAAAAGAAAAACTGGAAGTTTTCTCTTTTTTTTCTTTCTAACAAATGAATTAATGGAAATGGAAGCTGTGGCTGTTTTTTTTTTTTTGTAAAGAATTTGCTGGAATCAACAGGATACTTTTTGTTTTTGGAAAAAAAAAGTTGTGTTCCTCATTTTATATTCTGTATCATTAGTTCTCATCTCATCATCTCCTTAATGCAGTTTCCGTAGGTAAACATGGCATTGTCTTAAAAGCTTATCTTTTGTATTATATTGTTTGCAATAAAAACAAAACACTGAGAAATATGTGATCGTCTTGTGGCATTAATTATACGCATGATTCACACTGTATTATCTGTGTTGTAGTATTTGTCAGACAAAGATCAGTGAGGTTTATTCATACCTGTTATGACACATTGGCAGAAGACCAGCTAAATTAAGGTGTAATTTACTGAGTCTGACTCACTTTGGAACGGTCTTCATCCAACTCATATGCTCAGAAAACGACAGCAATCCGGAAGATTGTTTTAATGTGACACAGATAATCTAATTTCTGCATTAATCAGAAGCAGCTTGTTGTCTGCCCGTTGCAGCAGTTTGGTGAACTTATCGCAAAGCAAATGTGAAAGTGAAAGAAAACAAGTTGATGGGAACAGTGGGTTTTGCTTCTGGCTTCTCAGACCGTGAGGTCACAGGTCCATTATTACCACGGACTATTGAGAAGACGTATGTCCACACCCCTCCCCCCCCTGCCTGTATACACAGCAGCTTAAAGAAACAAACTAGACATTGAATATTGTTTATTCATTACTTGCCAAGTAATATAGGAATAGAGTTGACCTTAATAAATCAGTGACAGTGTAAACACAATCAGGTACTATAGCTTTGTGTTGAAATTTGAGGCACATTCGCAGATGACGTCTCTTTCCTCACATCAACTCGACTGAACCTTTCTCTGCCACCCACCGCTGCACCTCACCTCACTCTGATGACTGGACAGTTTTTTTTTTTAGAAAAAGTTCCCTCACTTCATCAGACAATAGATTACACTAAGATTATTCTTGAAAAAAATGATACATTACAATCAAATGCTGTTTTGATGAACCAAATAGAATCACAAATCATTTAATTACCTCATTGTAATATCCGGCTGGTGGGTGTGACTTCCTCTCAAAATTTCTTGATGAATTCTCCTGAAAAAGGGAAGCAGACTTTTATTATTTCACTAAATATGTTGCACCAACCTATAATGAGGAATAACGGAAAGACTCATTGAGAAGTTGTTTATCATACTAATTTATTTATTTGCTGAAGTTAATTGAGTCTTTAACAGAGTGCAAATTTACATTTGAAATGACTGTTTAACATGAGTGTTTTTACGTTTAAAACAAAATGTCAGTGTATTTCTAGGGGTTCAAAATGCTAAAACTAATGCTGTGTAACATTTCTATTGTATGCCATCATACCAATGTAATCATAATATGCCAACTTGTAGTTCACTCACATGCTGTGGGGTTTGTTGAAAGTGGAAAACAGTGAACTGTGGGAATGTGGGTTCAGCTGAAAGAGAAATTACACTATTTAACACACAATACTGTGTGGAATTCACTGACTGATGATGACGACAGTAGGAGTATACAGTTAGTACTGTGATTTAAAGTTGGTAGCCACAATGTAACTTTATTGTTTTAAATCCTGGCACTATTTGCAGGTAAAACAATAAAATGACTGTTTATTATGTTCCGCTTTGTCTTTTGTTATCTCTGCTTCTTCTGTAACACTGTGTCAAACTGTTGCCGCCAGGCCTGGAGTTTCGTAATTTTAGGGGCAAGGCCACCTGGCCTGCAGTGGGGACTTTTTTTTTTGAGGGCACAAACACCACATCAGGGCATCAAGGCCATAAGATAAAAAATAAAAAAAACTTGATTTATATATAATATGTATACACTTATAATAAAACATTTTTTATCAAAAGAATAATTTCTTTGTAATTCATATTATTAGAAAGGGTTTAAGATCACACACTTTACTGAAGCCTCAGGGCACTAATATGAACAAATAATATTAAAAATTGATGATGGGGAATCAGGGGGGTTCTGCTGCTTCTTTAGTCCATAAGGACTTATGTACATTATTAATTCAGACTTTTTAAACAGGTTTTAATGTCTTCTGGATGCAGTCTGATGAGGTATAAGATATGAGTATATATAACAGACAGTTTAGGCCTACATATTTTGTCATATATCATATTTATGGGATTCTTCCCTGTGGAGAAATAGTCCATAACATGAATTATCCACATTGGTAACACTTTACAATAAGGGTACATTAATTAACATGAGTTAATGCAGTAATATGCCTTAACTAACAGTTAATTAACAGTTAACTATCGTGTCTAGTCATGATTAACTAATGGTGTTCATGTTAACTAAGGTATTAACTTATACATTATGTAATAGTTTATAAAGATGCTATACTCATGATAATTAATGTACCCTTATTGTAAAGTGTTACCTTAACATCTTGGTAGAGAGTTACACATGTGAGGTATCGTATACGGATCAAGGAAATAACAAACAGGCGAGCCATCTCACTTCATTCTTATCGCTGTTGAGAGGTAATGCAAGACTGCCGATCAGGTAGCGAGTAGCGACAATGCTGTCACATTTCCCTGCCAGAACCTTCAAAACGAGCTCTTTCATGCTTGTATTTTTATTGTTCACACCACACGTGTTAATTAAGTTACTGCTGACAAATTAAGCACATGTAACACTCCGTTGTCAGGGGCGGACTTGACAGGGGGAGAGGACAGAGAGGCAGAGAGCGGAGCAGGTCTATGGAGCGAGGCACAGAGGCCACAGTGGCCGTCGGGCATACGATTTTCAGAGGGGCATCACGGCCAGACAGAGGGGCAACGAAGGCCATGGCCACTGTGGCCGCTGTGAAATTCCTGCCCTGGTTGCCGCTAGGAACTGCTGATTAAAACAGTATTGTGTTATATAAACTTGCAAAAAATAGAAAAATACAACATACCAATATGCACGACAGTGAACCCACTGCAGGCTTGACTCTGCTGTCTCTGGTTAAATATGAGGGCTGACATCTTCCCCTCTGCAGCAGAGTGTGTGAATCTCTGAGCTCACCTCCCATAGAGAGCCCCCCTGAGGCACATCCATCACTGGATCTTCAGCGGCTCGGACCGGAGCGAGGCAGCAGGGCAGCAGGGCCTCAGGGCCTAACAGGGCAAAGGGAGGCCAGTTAGTGATGGCTCGGGGGAGAGCAGATCAGTGGAGGAAAAGGAACCTCACTAAACCACTTTTTTTGTCTTCCAAACCAAGGAATCGTGCTAATGACTGACATATTAAGATGCTGGGTCTCGACAATAGGACTCCAAAACAGAAACACAGCAGACTGTCAGAAAAACAATTTGAAGGGAATTATGGAGCGAATTCAACACAAACATTGGCATGACAGTTGTTAGGAGGAGTTCTCAATGTAAAAGAAATCTTGCCTGACTCAAACAATTGGCAATAGTCATCACAATGTTCTGATGCTGCCTGAGCTGGATCCAACAGGCGTATAGTAACACACTACATGATTGGCTCCTGATGGAAGATGTTGCCTGAGAGTTAAACTTGAGCCAACAATTCTGTTCAGCAAACAAGGGAAAAAAGTCGACTTTGGTAAACACAGGTCCATGTTCCTCCGGCTTCAGAGAATGACCAGAACATTTTTGCTCAATTGTTTCATTCTCAGGTTGTTGGCATGTGTGCATGGGAAAATGTGAAAAGTTTACATTTGCAAGTCCAGCTCTTGAACAAAAAAACAATCGTGAGTTCAGATAAACTGAAATCAGGTGATCATATTATCACTTTTGGGAAATAATTATAGACTGTATAAAATATGGACAAAGTCTCTGTGACATCACTCATAGGCTTCTGAAAAGCCAAAATGAAACTCACTGTGGGTGGCTCCGGCCGTCGCCATCTTGGCAGTGCCTGACGCACCTTAAACGGGT
>JAOVVB010256147.1:0-35009 GCA_028570985.1 Heterobranchus longifilis
GGATTAATTTCAGGAAGGTGTGTGTGTGTGTGTTTGTGTGTGTGTGTGTGTGTGTGTGTGTGTGTGAGACAACTTTACAGCGAATTTCCTCTCTGCTCCTATCTCCAACAGCTGCGTGCTCTGAGTGCATCCGCCGCCACACTCTTTTGTTAAGACATTGTCTGTTCAGAACACAGTGCTTTGGTAATTGTCATTTTTGTACTGGTTTATAGTTTTAAACCATTTGTGAGTTGGCTGTTACATTTCTTGAAACCAGGTAGTCAGTTAGGGCCTTGTTTCGCTCTTGATTGTGAGCTTCAAAGCATGCAAAAGCCCCTTGGCCCCCCCTACTTCCGGCACCTGTGGCCTGGACCACCTGCATTATTACAAAATGTCAATCGACTTCCTCATTGCAGTAAAAATGTCTAAGTTGGCCATCCAACAAAATATGTTCTTGAAGAAAAAATGGGAGTGCTGCACAGGGTCAAAAAGCTTTGTGTGTTGGTATAGTTGAAATGAAAAATCAGGTGCTCTTCGAGGACAGGGCAAATAATTTTGAATTTTCAGTGGGAGTCTATAGTGTGGGTTGGCAGTCAAAAAAACACAAAAATACACAACAATTATGCATCTTAAAATTATTCTTAAAATGCCCCAGTGGCAGTAATAAAAGTGATGTGTGGATTGTTGATTGAAGCTCGGCAATATTTAACAATAAATAAATACATTTACATTAAAATAAGTGATGGTGTTTGTTGCAGAATGTTCTAAAATAGCAACCTTAATGCTTAGGAGGGGGGCTTGGGTGTGTGTGTGTGTGTGTGTGCGTGTGCGTGTGCGTGTGCGTGTGCGTGTGCGTGTGCGTGTGCGTGTGTGCGTGCTGGTGACTTCCAAGGGGTCGCAGTAGTCAAAGCGGATGGAATCAAGCGTTTCTTATTTATTCCATCTTTCAATCTGATGGCAGCAGCTGCAATGTTGACTTGAGAGGATGGGTGGGGCCATAGTATAGATCTGGATTGCCTTTTTGGTTGTGGATTGAGAGCATAAGTGCTGGAGTTGGAGTTGTTTGTGTCCAGTGATCTTGCTGTGAAGTGTGTGAAGTGACTATGCAGCATTACTGTGTGTCTTCTGCAGCCTGGTACAACATGGTGGCCCTAGAAAGAAGATTCTTGCTCTTTTACCGCTATTTCACTGTAAGAACTGACACCACAAAATTTGACATCTACCACTGATGATTTAGACTGCTGAAAAAATGTCGACTGTCAAACTCCAACCTGGCTCCACTGGAGATATCTTGACATGACATGACATTGTTGGTGAATTACCTGCAGGACTAAAATGAAACGAAAAAGGGCCCATGTAGAAGCAAGGTATATCACCGAAACAGTGTGAAAGTGTTTAGGGTGGATGTGATTTAAGTCTAGACTCTGGCTGTAACTTCATCTTCTCTTTAAAGTTTATGTGTGAACATTTGGTTACACATACTGTGCATCCATCTTAGCTAATTAGTAGTGGTGACAAACTTTGGATAAGGACACGCTGCTATGCTGACCTCTAAAAAGAAGCCGCAGCGAAGAAGTTTGAAGAGTTCCCATGCTTTCTGAACATCTGGTTTATCCACAAAGAGACAGATTAGCACTTAACCCCACTTCTCTCCTTTCCTCCACATTTAGCAGCGCCAGCTAGTGTCTAGCTCACCAGCTTCTTTCCTGTGTGATGATGCTATCAAGGTTTCGACTGCCTTTTTGGCAGCTGTGTGCTGCATACAGCCCCCTCTCTCTCTTTCTCTCATACGCACACACACACACACACACAGTGAACAAGGAGGTGGAAGCGGTGAGAAACCGTTGAGGCCGTGGTTTTGAAGGTAGGCCTCTGTGGCTGGTGATGGGAAACATTCGTTACATAGGGCAGAGGAGTTGTAGCCACGACATAGGAAGACAGAGTAGTGGAGAAACAACAAGGCAGTGCAAGACAAAGGAAGAAGAGTAAAATAGAAAGTTTTATTTTTACCACATCTTTTACTTGTGGCTTAATTTTTTTCTTCTGGTTTAAACAGTTAGATGTTACAGATCATGAGTAAGATTACAATTTTACCTAGAGGAGGGCGGTATGGCAAAAATATCATATCACAATTTTTTTCAGACATGATCACGATTTTATCACGATTCTTTTTCATGTTGGTTTTAGTGCAGGTTACTGCAGTAACAGTAAAATCAAACCAATTTCCCAATTAAAAAAAAAAAACACCACACTAAATTCCGTTCTCAAAGCACTTTAAAGTTTCTTTAAATATTTATCACTTATACATGTTACTTTTCCACATATTTGAAAAGTTCAAACTATAACAAACTCAGAACTGTAAGTACTGCGCGTAAATAATAAAAGGCATTTATGTAGCAGCAGCGCTAATCATTTAGCAGTGCGCTGCGCCGCTGTATGCAGAGGAAACACTGAAAACTACAACTGACAGAATGTGCACTGTAACAGGATAACAACGTTCTCTCTGTAAGAAGATCATGGACACATTTTAATAGTTCATGATCTAATATTGTTATATGGCCCCATCATTACACTACTTGTGGTAAGACGTTTGTAGAAAACAGTTGAAGGACAAGAGAACTTTTCTTACGCTGAAGCTGTACTCAGCTGCCAGGGCTTTCTGAATCAGCTCTGCTGTGCAGTCTGTGCTTTGGAGGCTCACAAACCGGAACTGTTGGACCAAACAAAACCAGAGCATCGCGTTGTTAGTTCCAAACACAATTTGTCTTCTTGTCAAATGTGAGAAATTGCTTCCCAATGGCGAGTTTACTCGACAAGGACTAAGCCTGATTTAGCTCTTACTGGGCTGCACCACACAAACACTGAAGATTAAGAGGTGGACTCAAAGTTCACTCAGGCTTCCTCAAAGCCCCATAATCGTCAAGCTTTGTGTGTAATAATCATTTTAGTGCACAATTAGTACCACAGATTGTAATGGAAGTTTGCTTTTAATTTTCCTTTGTCTCATTTTCCCCTGAGGAGGTTTAAGTTCAGGACTTTATTCATCCCATATGTGGAAATAAGGTGCAGCAAGGCATAAAGTACAACAAACACAAAAAGATTGATTAAACATGTTACAGTATCTCAAATAACAACACTGAGCGCTGTCAACTCAGAAGGACAAAATGGGGCATGAAGTAAGTTCTATTCCTGTAACTCACAGGGTTGCGTTTGGCGATTTCTGATAGGCCCTCCGTCTCCTGGACTTTGGACTGGAGCCAGTAGAAACGGAACTCAGTCTGTTGATGAGAAAACAAGAACTGTAAACAAAAACCTCCTTTTCGAATCCAGAGCCAATGAGATGGCCAACGTGGCAAAAAAGCACATCTGTGGCCCAGACTTTGCTACTTAAGCAATTAGACAAGCATTCCTGGATTGCAGGAGGATTAGAAGCCAGCCTTACCGGGCAGTCGTAGACCGGGTGGCCTCTCCAGCACATGACATCCAGGATGTAGTACGTTCTGTCCACCTCGCTGTAAATGCAGTCCAGGATCGTGTAGTCTGCATGGGGCACATGCAAGGGGCCATTTACAGATATACAGAATACACTATTATAATTCACAGTCACTTATTATCTCAGCTATTATTTAATAAATAAAATGGCAATAAGAATACTTTTAAAACTTCACAGTACAAAAAATTAAACAAAACTGTTTTCGTCAGATCACTGCTCTAACTGACCTAGAGCTGGGCGATAAATCGATTTTATGAATGAATTTGAATTTATGGTTTAGGACGATGATTTTTACTTTAACTTGAGTAGTTACGGAAAAGAACCCCCTGAGCTCCCGTAGTTCATAGTAACGTAACGTCGGTGATGTGTCGTGTTTATGTAGAGGATACCGTATTAAAGCAGTTAAAACATTTTAATAATTATTTTTTTCAAAATAAATGAAAAAAATTATAGACGTATATTCATATTTTTGCTGTACCGAAAATGTACCGAACCGTGACCCCAAGGCCGAGGTACATCCCGAACCATGAATTTTGTGTACCGTTACACCCTACATGTTTCATCATCATTTTACACACATTTACCCCAAATTCTGTCATATTTGGTAACTTTGGAAAATTCGAGATCTCCCCTCCCCACTTAAAAAGCTTTGTCTGTGATTATTACATTTAAAAACCTAAGGTTTTTCTATGTTGTTGCACTAAATTTTAGCTAGAACATAAACTGAAATGGAAATAAATCCGATGGGAGAACCTTCTGTTGGTGCTAAAATGCCTGAGTGGCCCACTATAGTTAACCACTGCGCTCCACATGCAACAGGCCCACCTACCTTTTCCCATGGCGGAGTTGTGTCGGTTCCCACCGGGCAGCAGGGAGGGGAAACGGTTCACACAGTAGCCACTTTTAGTGTACGCTGCAGTGGAGCCCTTCAGGGAATAAAAGTCAAAAACAGAGACGATACATGAGGGAAGAGACAACTGTTACCACAACGTCGTCAGCCACTCTGTCGTTTTAACTGTTAAACTGAATTTTAAGTCTTGTGCCATGTGATTATGTTACTGGTTATAAAAAAAGACAAAACGATCAGAACACTGGAGAATGTGGTTCTACATACGTCTAAAGGCATTTGCGTATAACCTTGTGACATTATGTGACACATGCTTTTGAAAGCTGCCTACAGTGCAAATTTAGCTTGACCTAAAAATTCAACTTTGTTTTTTCTAAACGGATGGAGGGTGGTTTATGTAATTGATGTAGATTAGTATAGAATAGGGGTAGGACTAGACAAGCATAGTGCTTGTTCCCGCAGAGCTGCATGGGAACTTTAGAGACATAAAAAGAAGAGAAAGTGTCACATTGGGTAACTGACAAATACATGTGAATACTGTGTTGAGTGCTGTGCCGTGGTGTTTCAAACATTTCTTTTCGTCAATGAGGTCTAGATCTGAAATACTGAATGAGGAACCAGATGACAGTCATTATGATAATATAGATGGTTGCATCACAGGGTGCGGAGTGACACTAGTACAACAAAGGTTTGTGTGTGCTGAGAGAAAACCCGTCGTCTCGGGCCGGTATGACAGGACAGGCGTGTTGTAGAAGACTTACCAGTAATCTAGTGTTGATAAGCATTTTCAAGCCTTTTCGTTACTCATAAACCACAAAACTGAACTGACGTGGTAAATGAGGCAATTGTTATGTAACACTACCACAGAAAAACACATGTGATGTTGTAAGAAAGTAAACTGGAAAAACCACAAAGTTCTAAGAAGTTTATTTTTTAACAAGAAGTTATTGACATCTAATTTCACTTCTTAGAATTTATGATGATGATTTTTAAACTACTGCAGAGGAAGGCTTTAAGATGGGATTGTTTGTTACTTTGACTGATTCAACACAGAGCCCTGGTGACCTGCCTCTGCTGAGGGCCACCCTGGCTCTAACCTCTCTCCCAAATTTAGATATTTTGTTTTCAACAACTGACAAGATCACGATCGTGTAAATCCAAACTCCCAACATTTTCTGTAGATAAATCAGTATCCTGTTTTGAGCTGCAACCATTAGTCCATCAACAGAAAATTAATCAGCAACTATTTTTTATCATCTTTTCTTAAGCAAAAGTTTAAAAAAAAATTCCACATTCTAGTTTCTCAGATGTGATGATTTACTTTTATATTGTTAATCAGACAAAACAACCAAATTGGAGAAATTATTGTGGCCTCTGAGAAATAGTGAATGTCATTTTCTTCACTATTTTTTAACATTTAATTGACTAAACAATTAAATGCTAAATAATCATTAGTTGCAGTCTGCTGTTGTGGGCAAACTTCAAAGAAATTAGCAAACATATTTGGTTAAAGCTTTAGAATTATTATTCAGCTTTTATACCAAATTGTTTCCCAGCTGCAAAGGCTGTCAGGCCCGGTACTGGTCCACGGCCCTAGGTTTTGGGAACCACAGTTATATTTACTACAGCTTTAGAAATTACACAAAAACCTTTGGTCTGTTGGCTAAATGCACAGCAGAGTAGGAGAAAACCGCCTTTCTAGCCGAGAGGCAGTCTATGAATATCTTCTCTGATGATCTTTCTTTTTGTTTCTGTATTACAGTCCAATGACATAATTCATGTCTACATGTGCACGGTAAGAACTTCTCTTATTTCCAAATGAAGTATGAGACACAATGTGGCTCAATACAACTGTCATTACAACATCTGTGTTGCTTGTGTGTCTGACACAACTTTCTTTTGATACTTCTTGTTTTCAATTTTCTCAACACTTCTTCTTTGTCAAGGTCAAACCCTTTTACTTTTTGTGGATTATATTCATGTAGCACACGTATGTTCTCAAGTGTTTAAAAAACATTATATGCCAGTGGCTGTCCATGCAACTGCATTATTTTATTTTGATAAAACTGCCTCACATAGCAATTCAGACTCAAAATTCAAGTTTTATCATTCATATGGTACTATAAATGCACATCTTTACAGTATCATAATGAAATCACTTCCAGCGTACTGCTTTCTCCGTCACAGGCTCAGGAAAATTCTTCCTAACTGTGTTTGCCCACATTATTCATTTTGTGTAGGATTGCTCAGAGAAGGTGGCTCATCTTACTCACAACTCACATCATTCTCCCTGATACCAGGAATGCAGTGTTGAATTTACAAGCAATACATGCAAAGTACAATAATCCTCTCAAAATATTGATTCAGTATAGTCGTGACTATGCATTCAAACTAGAAAAGATCCTGACTGCTGCTGTTCATGTTAATCACATTTTGAAAGTGGTAAGGCTTTCGATCAGTGCTGGAAGATGACACTTTAGAGATGGAAACTAGTTGAAAATAAGAAGCAGCTCGCAGAATCTCAATTGTATTTGACTGACACTTCCATATGTGGTGAATTATCAATGTGGTGCCTTAAAATAATCATCTTCTGCCTCGCTGAATAGCAACTGCAGTAACACATCATGTGAAACAATAGAAATGCAGTGGCAGGTTCTTACCTTGGAGGCCACAATGAGAGATCTTTTCCCCATAGGACAGACCACCATCAGCCAATCAGTGTCCAGTTCTGATGGCACATCCACCAGCCACTCTGACAGCATGAGCTAAGGATGAAAAGGAACTTTAACAAACTAAAACATTTCACCTTCATCAATACTGTAGTCCAAAAAATTATAACCTGGCATTCAACCAGCATGGTGGGCTGTCATTCTATAAACTCCTGTGCCCTCTGCTGGCCCAGATGAAGAATGCAACAGAATGGCCTAATGTGCTGTCATTCAAACATGAATAAGAATACTATCTCTGGGTAATAACACATCAAGCACTGACCTGGTTCGCATAATGTTTTGGCAGCTTCCTCCTCTCAATCTCCATCCCCTCTTCCTCTGTCTGGCCATCCTGCTCCCGTTCTCCCTCCTCTTTTTTCTCCATGTCCTCCTCTCCATCACTGTCTGCCCCTGTCCAGTCCCCATCAGCCAGACGCCGCGCATGGTTGACGTAGTTTAACCTTTTACTGCGATTAGTGATGGGAAAAAAAAGGCTCATTTACATACTTGCACTGGAGAAATTCTAACCCAGAAGGGATGGGCTCCAACAATGAAAAACTCCAGGATCAAATATGGAAATATGAGGACGTTTACCTTTTCTGCAGGTCAAGGAAGCGCCGCCGACGCTCGCTCTGCTCCAGCACGCTGTACTTGCTCTTGTACTGGGCCAGCCGAGGGTGGGGGGCGGCTGTGCTGTTGGGCTCCTTGGACACAGCAAAGCTGGCCGAGAGGGCTTGGGTCAGGTCATCCATGGGGACTCTGTTAAAATCAATACAATCCTGGTTATATAAGGTTTTCCCCCCCTCTCTGAGATAGTCAGTCCACTTCCCAAGACTACTGAAACTGCTTATATTGTGAGGGAAGGTGGTTGATGAATTCAGTACCACTATATCGTGCAAGACCGAAAATTAAAATAGTGGCATAGTGCCACAAATAACTTCTGTAAAACTGAAATCTTTTCACACTGATGTAAAAAGATACACGATTTGCCTCTTAAATTACAGACAGATTACCCATGTGTATAGATTAGGGCTGCATCTAAAAATTATTTTAATTACGGTTTGATCTGATGATTATCTTTCATATTTGCGTAGTAGTCGATAAAATGTCAGGAAAAAAGAACAATATTCAATTTGCAATGACACAAAACCGAGAAAAGCAGCAGCTCCATACATTTTAGAAGCTGAAACCATAAGAGCTTCACGAGTCACTTAAAATAACTGATTATCAAAATAGTTGATGATTAGTGTTCTGTTAATGGACGAATCCTTTAAGCATTAATATAGGTGACTGTCTGCAGTCTGTAGTGGGAAGCCATCATTATAGTGTGACATGCCACAGCTACAATAAACATGTAAACACATTACTGGCCAGTCATGGTCAACATCAGATTATGTGCTCATTTGTCCATGTTTGTAAATTCGTTATGCACCACAGAAGAAGAACGCCACTTGGGTACTTAGTTTCAATACTAAGTTACATCAATTAACGTTACAAACGGAACGAATAATACGACAAAATGTAAAGTTATGTCTGTTTTACCGGACGTTTTAACCACATCACTGTAATCTTCGGACATGTAATGGGACAATAATTGAGACAATAAACGGGTGATAAATAAAAAAGCCCAGGGAGTTTTGTATAACAGACTGCTAGCTAACGTTACATCTAGCCAGTTAGCAGCTAGCATCGTGCTAGACCATGCTAGCATGTTGTTAGCCAGCCAGCAACTGATTGTAGAGCGTTACGTTACTGCTTTGACTTCCTGCTACCTACACATAATTATCAGGCCCAAACTAACTAGAGAGCAGGTTTGTACAGATAATAGCATTAATAATAACATTGGATAAATAAATACCTTGGACATGCAGGGAGGCTGCTGCTGAAACGTCAGAGTGACGGTGTCATCGCTGTTTGCGGCGAAATTTAGTTGGCCGACTAAATACAGCAAACTAACCCGGAGTTTTACAGAGCAAACTTCTGCACTTCTGCAGAAATACTGTGTTACTGGTGCACACATGGGCTTTCTATAAAACCAATTTTGTTTAACTTAAGTGTGTTTGTTACATCTAGATGTGCGTGTGTGCAGGGGTGGAAGAAAAATTCAGATCTTTTACTTAGAGTAGAAATACTGCCGTGTAACAATACTCAGTTAAAGGTAAAAGTCCTGCATTCAAAATGTTACCTAAGCAAAAGTACAAAGATATTAGCATCAAAATATACTTAAAGTACCTAAAGTAAATGTCCCATTTCAGAATAATGTAGGCTAAAGAGAGTAAAATAATTAAAGACAATGATTGTATAAAAAGAAAATACAAAGTAGCATACACAAAATAGAATAAAAACAGAGTTAACACTGGAGATCTACTTCCAAAATTAAAATGTAATAGGAATAGAGTGCTTTTTTTTTAGAGCTCAATCATAGACACATTAACCTGGTTTTAAAAATCGCTACATTTGGTGCACATGTAACATCTTCTTCTGTAACTAATTATTACTATTCTGTAAAGGCCTATATCATTTTATAATGGCATTATAGTGGTGGCTTTCATTAAAGAAGTCAGTTTGATTCAGTTGAAATCAAGTTATCAATGATATAATATGCACATATGTAGGAAGCTATTCTAGACGACTATATAACAACAACAACAACAAAAACAACAACAACAACAATAATAATACGCTTTATTTATATAGTACTTTTCTTAACAAGGTTACAAAGTGGTTTTCAGAAAACTACTACTAGTCCTAATACTAGTAATAAATAATCATTATCATTCTCATCTGAAGCCTGTTGTTAATCTGTGTTGTGGTTTATACTCTGTTTCTCCTGTCGGGGGCGGTGTTGAGCCAGTTTCTCCTCTACAAAGAATATAAAGGAGCTGATGAAAAAAAAAAGGCGAACTTGCCTTCAATTGTCCAAGCCTAACGTCATGGAAAGAGTTACTTTGTTGCAGCACGCACAGGAATAACCCCAAAGAAACAATACTGACCCGTGATGTGTGTTGATGCTCTGTAGAAGGAGATTGTTTGGTTTCTGATTCTGCTTTTTTTGTGTTGAATTGAAAAGGATCGACTGAAGATGCGCAGGAACCTGTTTACAAGGAAAACGCAGCAAGTTTCAGTCTGAGGGAATGCGGACGGAGCAGGCTCACAATGCACGGGGATACCATTACTTATCCCTCTGTTTTTCTTCACGCCAGGCCACTTTGTCTTCAAGATATTTTCACCGAGGATCATTTTTAGGCTCCGTGATGAGAAACAAGTGTCCGATAATAAGTGAACAACGCGACATTGCAGTCCAGTTTCTGAGGATTAAAACCACCATCGGCGCTTTTGGAGGAGCTCTTTGGTGAAACCAGTTTTGTTTATGAACCTGTTGTGTTTGTGACGAGAAAGAAGGTAGAGAGCCCTTCTGTTATGAGGAGGTTTATGTGCTATAGAGCATTTATAGACTAAAGTTATTGTTAGACTTTTTAAGCAGAATAGAAAGTAAGACAATAGAGGCATAGCTCCAATGGGCTGAGGATGCAAATGGTCACAGTAGGTGCATTTTAGACTTCTATTTTTGGCTGACAGAAGTAAGTTTTACATTACTTTACTTTACTACGTCTCCTGTGTTTACTAACTGTCAGATCATTAAATTTGCATGAGACATACTGTGCTGGTGCACACCTGATCCAACAGCTGCCATGTCATTTGAGATGAGTTTAAATATTACAGTGAGCTAGTGTCAGATGTTTCCAACGCAGCATGCATGAAGACAGTATAGCATCAATATAATCTAAGCACTATGTGTGTGTAGAGTTGTCTTGCTTTTGGAGCCGCTGGAGTATCAAGATGTCAGTGAAAGCCAAAGCAATCTACACTTTTCAAAGTGAAAACAAAGAGGAGATCAGCATCCAGGAGAATGAGGAACTGGTTATCTTTGACGAGAAGTCAGTGGACGGCTGGTTTCAGGGGGAGAACAGCCGAGGGGAGAGGGGTCTCTTCCCTGCCTCCTATGTGGAAATTATTCGCACTCGCTCAAACTCCAACGTGACTGACTGCTCCATAAGCCCGGCAGGATCTTTAGGAAATGACTCCTCCTATTTCCCCTCAACCCCAAACACCACTCTGCATTTGCAGCAGAGTTACTATGACGACGACGACGATGACTGGGACGACTGGGACGACAGATCGACAGTGGTGGACGATGACCACACCAGGAGCCCCGGGGCCAATGGACATGCCCATCAGAGCCCACTGTCCAACAACCCCAATGTGCACTACCGGGCCAAACCACACATGGAGAGACAGGACAGCATCTCCAGCTCGAGGAAAGGCAGCATGGTGGGCAGGAACTTGAACAGATTTTCCAGCTTTGTCCGCTCAGGGGTAGAAGCGTTTGTGTTGGGTGACGTGCCCATGATGGCGAAGATAGCCGAGTCGTATACCATCGAGATGGGCCCGGCGGGGCCCCTGTGGAAGGAGAGCCCTCAGCCTTTCTCCTGCTCCATCGAAGACCCCACAAAACAGACAAAGTTCAAGGGCATCAAGACGTACATTTCGTACCGGGTCACGCCGAGCCACACGGGGCATCCCGTCTACAGGCGCTACAAACACTTTGACTGGCTGTACAACCGCCTGCTGCACAAGTTCACTGTGATCTCCGTGCCTCACCTGCCTGAGAAGCAGGCCACGGGGCGATTTGAGGAAGACTTCATCGAGAAGCGGAAGAGACGACTGATACTGTGGATGAACCACATGACCAGTCACCCAGTCCTCTCCCAGTACGAAGGCTTCGAGCACTTTCTGATGTGCGCCGATGACAAGCAGTGGAAACTGGGCAAGAGACGGGCGGAGAAGGACGAGATGGTGGGCGCCCATTTCATGCTGACCCTCCAGATCCCCAACGAGCACCAGGACCTTCAGGACGTAGAGGAGCGGGTCGACACCTTCAAGGCCTTTGCTAAGAAAATGGACGACAGCGTGATGCAGCTCACACACACTGCCTCGGAGCTGGTGCGTAAGCACCTGGGTGGGTTCAGGAAGGAGTTCCAGCGACTGGGAAATGCTTTCCAATCTATCAGCCAGGCGTTCATGCTGGACCCTCCCCACAGCTCCGAGGCCCTCAACAAAGCCATCTCCCACACAGGCCGCACCTACGAGAACATTGGAGAGATGTTTGCAGAGCAACCTAAGTATGACCTCTTCCATATGCTGGACAAGCTGTCGCTCTACCAAGGCCTGCTCGCCAACTTCCCCGACATTATTCATCTACAGAAAGGTAAAATCATCCATGAGTAGTTTTAATGTGCGAGAGATTTCTCTGATGTTGGTATGCATGCAAACTCCCATTAAAGGGAAATTATAAATGTAACCATACTAAAATGTTAATGATGATTACATCCATAATCAGCACAGATGTTTGGATGTACCCTCAGCCTCCCATCTGATTTTAATTCCTGCAGCTTCTTTCAGATTTTAACTGAATGTCCAAAGACTATATCAAATTACAAAATGAGAACTTTTTCCAGTCATCTAGTAACATAATGGGCTTTTCATGCCACAGCAATTGGAATTTATCAGAGGGGCCAAGCAGATTATTATTGAACCTAAATACTCAGGCACAACCACCAATAATAACCTTGTAACCAGGGCCACAGCATCCTTCAATTGAGACAAGCAGCAACGACTCTGGGAAAGTGTTGCAAAAGCTTTAGTAACAGTTAAAGAATAATACACAAAGTGTCTGCAAATGGGAACAAACTGAGCTGATGTTTTGCTTCTCAATCTGTGCTATTTATTTTGTTACAGATGACAGATTAGGTCAGGTTTTGCCTCCAGCATCAAACACACACAGACAAAATTTGAACCCATGAATGAAACAGTGTTATGTTTTATCATGCGTCAGTCTGGGATGAATATTAGGTCAGAGTGTTTGCCTGCAGCAACTGAGGTCACCTGCTCCACCTCATTGACCTCCTCCCAACAGCACGCACGCACGCACGCACGCACGCACGCACGCACGCACGCACGCACAAAACCACATTCTCTCGGTTTAAGAAATACATTCATGACAATGATGGACTTTGACAACCTGCGCAAACAGGTCTTTGAAGAGACGGTAGTGGGGAAAAAAAATCTCACTTGCCTAACTCCAATAGAAAAATCATACCATAAGTGCAATAGTCAATACAATCCAAACTCTGTATGAAGTAAAGTTACTTTTTAAGAGTATAGATGTATATATCAAAAGCTCTTAATATCACTGACATACAAATTGTGACTACAATAGCTGTCACAAACTATTTACCGAACTAGTGATATCACCAAACTACTATTGATATTATGTTTAAACTGGGTGCATCTTTTGTTGTGGAAGTTCACCTTAGACTACTCTGGGTTCTGTTCAAAGTTTGATGAGACAAATAGGCAAGAGCTTTGTTGCAGTGTAATATTACAGCCAACAGCCGTGATGTGACAAGGACAGCTGAGTGACAGCGAGTGGATCTGTGGGAATGGATGAGTGATTATCAAGTTATCTTAAGCTCTGTGACATTGGCCTTCCTCAGTGTTTTGGGTAGATCTGTAGGTTACAAATGTAACTGGATATAGAGCATAATTGTATATAAAATTGTAATCCTTGAAATCCTTTTTATTTGTTTTGGTGACACCCTTGCATAGCAGTCATTCCTGTGGTCTTTTAATTTGGCGGTGCAGTTCTCAGAAACTACTTTTTTCACATCTTTATCCTTCTTCCAGTGGATTTATCATCAAGATAAACAGTATATCAATACTAACAGCATTAGTATTGATACTACTACTATTTTATCTTTTAGTATTTCCAAACATATTCTCGTCTGCAGATGCACAAAGTGTGAAAAAGTTCAGTTATCACATTTTTAAAAAGATGATAATACATGTCACACTGGGCGCTGCAATCACCACCACGTTTCTTTGTGAAAACCTACTTTAAGAATCACATCACTCACATATCGATGTGGCAAAATAGACTGAGGTGGTGTTTCTGTACTTTTCAAGAAGTGTTTCAGCTTGTTTGCAGTCATCAGTACTCGGGCTGCTCCCTGAAAGTCGTACTCGCAGCTGTGAATGACATCTTATAATAAGCTAATGTTTGAGATTCACTGCTTGTATTTGTTGAAAACTGTTGCACCACCTCTGCAATCAATGGCTTAGTTTACTCTCATAATCCCGTATTAGCATAATGGTGGTTAATCAGTAACCAAAAATCATAAAGCATGCCATTTCCTGTAACTGTAATATTCCTGGTTTGAATATTCTGTGACAGCTGATTTTCATAAACCTCATGGTGAAATATTAGTTCTGCTCTGCAACTCAGAGTTTTTTTTCTCCTATGACCCTTGTTAGATTTTGGTCCAAGACAGTGAGAGCACCAGTTTCTCAGCATTCTGTGTCAGCTCTCAAACAAATAACCGTGTCAGCTGGTTGTTGCGGAGGAAGGAAAGGGCTGCTGGCAGTGAGGAATTGTGTTGTCAGTAAATGTTATTATCTTCCTTCAAACAGCTGGCAAACATTATGATGGAGGTCAATTGTGATACAACTCTAGTACAGCTAGTTGCATTTAGTCACTCCACCCACAAATAAATGAGAAAAACAAAGTCATCTGAATTATATTAAAGGGTCAGTTCACCTCAAATCACAAAAAAATTGAATGTTGTTATTATTCAGCCCTGGGGGCATGCAGATAGTTTCGGTTTCACATGCTAAAGTTTGGAGATGTCTGACTCTGAAATTGAATTTTTAAATGCTTGGTGCACTACTGAGGAAATTCCATTCATACTCATTATATTGGGATGACAAAGGTGGGATATCCCAAAAATATCTGCTTGGCTATGTATCGCCAGGGGTAGGTACAAAAATCTGTCTCCCTGTGATTTAAACGACCTTTTAAAGCAACACTGTGACTTTTACAAATGGAAAGTTGAGCTCATAAGCAATAACACACACTCCTGCTCAATACAGTTAACCATATGTTAGCAGATATTAGCAAAATTTAGCTGGAGTTTTCTGTGTAACTGACTCATTACTGAGTCTGTTTTATCATTATCTTGTCATATATAGTCACTTGTAGCCACACACGTATACAGAGGTATTTAAATGTCTTTTTGCAATCATGTTTGGCATTATTAATAACACCAAGATATTTTTTGTTACCATAAAAGGATGATGAAGACAATTATTTTAAAGAAGATGATCAGTTATATCTTGTGCACAAGGTGTGGCGGAAAAATCGATCCTTAGATGCATCGCGATTCTCTTGAAAGATTATGTCTCGATGCAGAAAAGTCAATAATGGGAAATTTAAAAACATAATTCTTGACATTGTGCTCTACGTTTCTTACGGCTGAACTGATTGGATGGTGAAACATAACGGACATAAACCTGTGCGGCATGTTTACATTGTAAGCTAGGTTACTTCTTGAGTTTTGGTGTTGATGGATGAGCGTGAGCAACCACAGATGGATACAGTCTGATCTGCAAAAGCTAGCGTGTGGAAGCATTTTGGCTTCTGTGAAGTTGAAGGGAAACGGGACCTGGACAGGAAGTTGATAATCATCTTATATTTGCATCATAGCCCTCTGAATCAGAATTGAATGGTGAGGTGCCTGGAGAGTCCCGCCCCGACTGTGCACAGGCCAAACTTGTGCTTTATGCTAATACAACAGATTACAGACTGATTGTTCACAACATCTAATATTTCTGAGGATCTTGAGGAGAATGGACAACTGACCATATGTTTAATAACCTTGGTTATCCTGTAGCAAACTCTGTCAACATACTTTTGTGCACGTCATGCATTGGTTTTTGCAGCTTGGCTAATCTATTCTAGCATTTCTATTACCAAGAGTATGTATTGAACCCTGATACTTTCCTGAAAGTTGGCATTCATTCATTCATTTGGTCGTTATTTTTGTAGTGACATTCGATAACAACTGCCTGGTGGTCTTGATTACTTAACTCTTTAATCAAATTGTTTCTAATTTAAAGTCACAATCTCGAAGATCTCTGTTTTGTTCTCTTTGGCGGCACCTATGGCGATAAACTGTAATTGTAGGTGTGTTTTTGGATCGCTGCTTCACGCACGAGTGAGTTGAAGAGCAAGTCTGTTGCGTTACGTCTAGCCTCTCACGTCACTAACTGTCACCACTTGTGATATTTCACACCCAGTTTGTAATACTGCAAATACAAGGGCCATAAACTCACTCACCATTGTGTTACCTCATCCGGTGATAGTGACTTAACAGACATTTATTTTAATTAAAATATCCCTGATTATTACTTTAAATCATAATTTTGCTAAGTTTAGACTATTTTAGGTAAGCAACTGGCTTTGTTTAGACAAAGCCTGGCCTCTTTTCTGAAATAAAAAAGCAAATTTGTATAAAATGCGTTTATTTCTCAAAGCAAGGTTTAAGAAAGTATAATTTTGGTATCCGAAAATCAGGTATTGTATTGGAAACAGTATAAAAACAATTAAAGAAGTAAAATGGTACCCAACCTTTGCCAAGAGACAACAAATACTAAAGGTTGTGCAGCAGTGTTTTTGTGATCTTCCCTGCCGGTCCAGATATCTCCCCTTGATGTGACTTGTGTTCTGCTGAACCAGATACAGCTGTGGCAACACGCAGAACACACAGAACTGAGGTCAACCTTTTCCGGTGCACTGCTCCTCCTCTTCATGTCCTCATTGCTTCTTTCCGGCCTGACTTTCCCCTTCACTGAGCTCTATAGGAGCTGTGATCCTGGTGAGCGTGTGAACTGCAGGAATGTTAACTGTCTTTGAGATGTGGTGCTGGGCAGGGACTGCATGTGGCCTTGATAAAACGGATCTAGGGAGGAGAAGGTTTTTGGGTAATGTCAGAAAAATGTCGGGGTGTGCTCCATACGTCTCCTTCTCCCATTTTCTCTGTTTCAGCTTTTCGTCCGCAGATCTTTGAGTTTCTTTTTGTCTCTGTGTTGGCTCAATCTGTCACGCTGTTACATTATTCTCTTCACGTCAGTCTTCTTCTTTTCATCTTTTTCCCTCCTGTTTCCCCCCTTAATATCAGAATTGTCTGTGTGGGCAGCAGCTTCCCTGGTTTCAATAATGGAGAAAGTAAATCGTGTCTGGTCCAAAGGCTTGGACTCCTGACAGTGCTCGGTTTTACTTTGAACCTCTGCCAAAACTAATCCGATAGACCTTGATCTCATTTGAATACAATTGGAAAATCTTGATCTATAGGGTGAATTACATTGCACTGTTATAGAATAAAGGGCCTCTGAGGCTTTAGTATGAGAGCACTGCCAGCTACAACTTACACTGCCTGTTACAATGACTTGTTTGTTGGTAATCCTGGACTCTGAGCTGTATTGTGCTGTGTGATGCTGACCTGGTATCAGTCTTGTCTTAAATATTTAAATATGTATTTCTTTTGGAAGTAAGGTTACATTGACAGCAATTGTAACAGGTATTCGCGAGTAAAGCACATATCATGTTCTGTAGATTTTGTACCTGGCAACAACCGAGGCACTAATCTGAGAGAAAACCACCTCACAAAGCTCTGAGTAAACACAAAAGGGTTCACAATAGAGTGAAACCAACCCGCCCCACACTGTGGGTATCAGTTTGATCTGATCACATGTTGTGCAAGATGAAATCTGAGGCGTTGGCTCTGCATCACCTGTCCCCACAATGACATGCTGAGGAAAGTAAGGAAACAATTACTGTGAAATTATTGTGGATAAGCCAAAACAATGATGACTTCAAGTTGTGGGTTAGCTAAAAAGACATAAAAATGACATAAAACCAAAGCAAAAGTCATGACAAATGTACTGTGGTAATCTGCAGTGCATTTTTCAAAATAAAATGCTCCAGTCTTTAGCTGTGCTCCCTTTATCTTGACTTATTTAGATTGTTCTGTATTATAGAACATGTGGTCTTAGCCCCCTTCTGCTATCGCTGATAGTGGGATAAAAACCATGTGATCCACACCAGAGCAGAGCGTTATTCACTTTGAGAATGAGCTAGCTCCCCTGGGACGCCTGCAGCACGCCAGACAGACTTTTAATCTGGACAAGAGGTTAGTTGTCCTCCATATGGCAACACATTACAGCACCACATGCAGTCTCCATCAGTTTGAAGGAAAATATATCTTGTTGCCAGTTCTGAGAAAATGTGTTTGCCGAACGCCCTCCTGATCTGCAATAGAGGGTCGTCTTAAAGGAATACTTTAAGACCCGAAATGATCGTTTGCACAACAATTGCTAACCCCATGTTACGTTGTGAAGAAAACTTTGCGTTTCTTGCATGCGTCCACGGTGAATGAGGAATCGCCACGACATCCGTTTCAAACTCTCACGCAACTCGTGCAGTATAATCCAAGTCTCATTTAGTTGTATGCTCAGTAGTTTAGTTTAGTTTATTAACTGGATCTCCATTAGCTGACACCTTGGCGACTGTTAATCTTCCCAAACACATGCATTCTCACTAAAACCTTACTATTTAAAACACGCTACTCATCCGATGAGTACACAAGCGTGAGACTGTTTATGTGCGTGTTAAGTGTTTTAAATAGCAACGCTTTAGCGAACTGTGACTGTGTTTGGGGAGTACTGAGCGCACGACTGGATAAATGAGACTTGGATTAAACTGCACGAGTTTGTAAATGGATGCTTTGATATAGTTTTGCTGTTGTTAAACGCGGCCCCCTATTACTTCGTTTCATCAAGAATTTTCTCAGTTTTTTGGATTCTTCTTGTCACCGCGGAGGCATGCGAGAAAAACATTTTCTTCACACGCGTTGAGTAACTGATACACAAATGATCATTTTGGGGGTGAAGTATTCCTTTTTGGGACTGTGTCTGCGTGCACACATCAACATCTTTGCGTGTTTTATCTGAATTGTTCTCATATTGTTTAATTTTTCAAAGTGCTGACCAAGAGCTCATGCCGTGTTTATATTGTGTGACATACATGTTATAGATTAACATTCCATACACTGGTTACAACACATAAGAAAATAATGCACTGTCAGCAGGCAGACAAACCTCAATTTTCGGGAGCGTGCAGTGGCCCACTTATGGCACCTTTTGAACATTGATTGTATGTTATTTTCTTGGCTACAGTCCCCATCGCTGTCTGTGGTGACTATGGAGAGCAAATGTTTTCTCTCTCCTGTTTGCTTACTCATAAATCTCGACAAAGGCTCGGCTCTCATCTCCTCACACACTGTCTATCTGCATGCTTCTGCATTCCTGTGTGTGTTGGCCCAGTGCACTGCTGTTTCACACCGGAGGAGATTACAGATGTCTCCAAGAACTCGGCCTTTACCACCGCCGTCTCCCTCCACCTCCTCAAAGAACCGCAGGTTTTGTGGTAAAGTGTCATGAGACTGAAAAAGGCATGATGCAAGAGAGGAGGTAGCTTATATTGAAAAGACTAGCGCTATAGCTATTCCACGGAATTGTTTTATATTCTGTCTCGCTCATCAGAATAACTGGAATTGGACAACATATTTTTACCTTTCAGTGTACAATGCAGTCAAATACAACACCAGCACCATCTAGTTGACCAACTCTCGAACACTGTGTCAACAAAAATGTGGACTTCTTGTTTAAACTAGGCATGGTAGTATGTAGCTATTAAGGCCACGTTCAGACAAACAATAGCCCTCCATTAAAAATGCAGCCTCCTCATTGGGACCACAGCACTGTATTGGCAGTAGGGTTGTGCCAAGTTGAACTCTGCTCAACTTTTGCCTCCGAGCAAAGAAACGTCATTCGACACACACTGACTGAATTAGCCAAAAAAAGGGGTTGGATGGGGGTCATTTTAGTGTCCTTCAGCTCATTGTTTTGACCCGTAACTGCTCTCATTATCCCTGTTTCCAAGATGAGATAAGATAAGATAAAGTGTTATTTACTCAGAGGGAAATACAAAGAGTGCAAATATACAAAAGACTACAAAAGATAACATAACAGTAGGTGTAAAATACAAAAGAACAACTAAGTACCAACAAGGTACAGTCAAAATATATACAATGCTAAAAAGAGGTTACCATGATAAATATGGTTGCAAGGTTCCAGGTCAAGCAGGCAGCTTTTCTCAGTAAAAACTAGACCATCTTACGATGGGATCACCCGTGACGCCAAATTGAGCCAGGGGCGTAAAGTGGGGAAGGAGAAGTTCCCTACTTGGAAAACCTGAAGATGCCTGTAGATGTGAAAGTGTTTATCTGTCTATATGTTTTAACTTTGTGATAAACAAGGCAACCTGTCCAGGGAGTACCCAGTGTCTTGCTCAATGCATGCTGGGATAGGCTTTACTCCCTGTCAACCCTTAACAAGACTTGTTTTGACCAATTCATTCTTTGGCATCACATGCACCAGGTAGCTCATACACCTGTAACCCAAAATTAAAACATGATCTTCTTTGTGTTAAGTTGAAAGGGAGCATTTACCCCATCAATGTCTACGTTTACATGCACACTACATTCTGAAAGACGTGGATATCCAGAGGTTTTTGGCTGTGCACAAACATCACAACGGCGACCTTTTCAAAAAGGTGGTTGAAGGAATGAAAGAGGGAGGCTGAACAAGTCCGCCACCGGTGGAAAACAGTGGAAAAAAAATCCTATTTTGACAGCTGCATGTAAAAGGGAATATTAGTGGATTATTCATTTCCATTCACCATGCAAACGGCTTAGTAGAAATGTTGCCTTTTTTTTCGAAATAAGGGCAAAAAACAGAATATTTTGTGCATGTAAACGTAGTCAGTGTCCTAATCTTTTCCCTGGCCTGACAGGCATGAAGCTTTAACTGTCAGAAAGATTCTGGGCGTCTGCCAACATAGCTGTAGTCATGGTAGCACTGACACGATGCTTGTGGTTGGCATGGAGACGAGATCTCTCAGAGGATCCCTTGTGTCATGAAAAGACCATCGTAAAAGTTAGGACAATGGAAAACACTGACACTCAAATGAAATACTTGGTCAAATGAAATACTTGGCCAAATACTTGGTCAAATGACCAAGTATTTGGTCGGATGTGTCAGTTGAGGTTGGATATCCACATTGTCGGAATAAATTCATCGTGTTGGCAAGGACAACTAACAATCCCATCAGCCAAACATCTTTCATCATAGGAACATCTTACATTTTTGTTTTTAAATTTCTGCTGCCTCTCTCAAGTTATTGCAACACGTCTCGGTAGTAAAAAAGCTACAAGGCAAACAGAGGACACAATACATCTGTTGTATAACAAAAGAGCTGAAACTGTCATTTAACTGAATCAGAAACAGAACAGAAAGCCTACAGAGACTTAAGGACATTACAACTCTTGCCTCACAAAACTTAAAGTAATGACAATAAGTTATACAAAGGAATTATGATGTCACAGTTAATTTTGACAGGATCATTTCTTTTACTTGATGTGTGATGACATAACAGATTTTGTTAATGTCTGAACTGGCTGGCTGGAGTTTGTAAAGCCCACACAACTCACAATAAAGCTAAATCCCAAATATCTTTATCCATACGGAGTGCAACTTTTAATTTGACTGTGACAACACCCTTTTTTTCATACAAATGTATGAAACCTGAGCTGAAAAGGGATGAAATAAATCCTTTTGCAGAGGAACATTGTGAGATAGACGGGGCTATTAGCAATGGTAAATTATATTTCCCTTCAAGTTTAGAACTGACAATATCTCTTAATAAACACACACATTGTGTCTGACAGGAGTGTGGCTTTATAACACCGTCTGTGTGAAAGTAAAGTATATAATAGTTTTAGAACAGGTTATCTGTATTTAAAAAATGATATCTTCATGTCTTATTTCTGTGAGCGTAACAGTTACAGTCATGGTCAAAGAAGTAGTAGATGTGCACAAAGTAATATCGCTCGTGCAGAGGAAGTTGCCCGATCCCAGATTAAGAATTTTCTTTGAACGTTCGTCATTCCTGAAGTAACAACGTTTAAAAAAAAGAAGAAGAATTGGAAATATTTGTTTCAGTAGCCAATTATCCCCAAAGATAAATGGACAAAGGATATTTGAGATGGTGATATATGAGCACATTCCAGCTCAGGACATAAACTCCAGCTCTGATTTCATCTGTGTATCTGATTGGCTGGTGTAAACACTATTACTGTTAGCTTACTCAGCAGTGGCTTTTCTCATGTTTGTGTATCCCCCAGGCTTTTAAGGCCCACATTAAACTCTGGCAGATATTGCTGAGTCCTTTTGACCCTGCATGCATTCTTGAAGCTGTGTCTCAGTTTTTCTTCTTCTCTTCTTTCCTAATGCCTCCTTTTCCCTCTCTGTTTTCAGATCGTCAGCTCTTCGGCACATCTCTCGTCCAGTCTTTTTCCTTTCTTTCCTCCTTTCCTCTCCTCGTCACCATCAAGTTCAAATGTCAGCATTTAATTTGATCTGCCTTGTCATTATACACTAAAGGGCCAGCCATGTCAGCATTTAAAATTGCAAAATGTTGCAGAAAAGTCAATTAATTTCAGTGAAATCACAACAATTAGGCTAGTAATTTTACTCGCAGGGGAGAAGTAAATATGCACAACCGTATTGTCAGTGTTGTTGTTGCTATTTCCATTTCATTCTTTTCAGAGGTCAACAGAGAACAAACGTCTCATCAGTTCACTGTGGTGCTTGACTCAGACGTCAGCAGCCCACACACACACACACACACACACACACACACACACACACACACACACACACACACACACACACACACACCGAGGGACCACGTCCTAAGACTATAAAGTACCATCCTGTGGAAGCCGCTGTTCCTCCTGTAGCAGTTTAAGCACTTTTCATTGACTCTCCTGTGTTTCTCGTCGTCCCGGCTGCATCACGGCGCTGCGACAGACGACCGACGCACAAACTTCCAACCAAAGATGACAACGGATCCAGAAACAAAAGGCTGAAACCGGATGTGGACATAATGCATGCACTTTCAGGTGCATCTCTCTTCTTGCGCTATGATGGTGGGAAACCATCGGATCAACATAGATATATAAACAGAAAAACAAACGTCCATCTTTGAGGAGATAATTAGTTTTTTTTACCTGAAGACAGAGAGGATGGACAGGACGATGAGACTGTGGGCTTCAAGAGACTCCCCATGAAGCATCTTTTTTTTTTTAATCCTGCTTACTATGTGATATCAGTGGTTATTTACTCTGTGTTTAAGTTGTTTATTTATTGGTTCAGAAGAACACGGATGTCTGAGTCTCCTGCCTGTCTTGAAAACCTCAAGTATTGGATTGGAAGGAAACGGAAGAAAAGGCTTACGGCCGATCACTGTAACAGATCCAACCACGTGGATTTTTTTACGCAAAACACAAACTCTTGTTACAGAGACTAAGACAGCCATGTGAGCAAAAGGAGCCCGGAGATTTGTGACAGCTTTGTTTTTATTGTTCTTGTGTTGTTAGCTCAAGCACTTTACTGTGGATTGAGAGGGAGAGGCGTGTGTCTGTACACGTTCTGAAGGCTTTTCTAATCGCTTCAAAAACATACCTGCTCTGTATGCATCTGTACAACGCATACATTTCCCATGAGGCCGAGCAACCAGGGAAACAGTGCTGTCAGGGGTGATGTTTGACAGAAACGCTTTTCTTTTGTAAACTGATCTGAATTCAGAGATTTAAAGGGGCATGCCACCGATTTTACACATCAGGTTACCTGTCATAAGGAGCCCTCCTCAGATTAGGGATGCACCGATCCCATATTGATATCTAATATCGAGCCGATACTGACTCAAATATCTGGATGTGGTGTCGGTGACAATGGGGCCGATCTATTTAATTCACTTCTATGTTCGTACTAGTCGAGCGTCAGCAGCGTGACGGTGACAGACCGCACGGCTGGGAGATAAACAAACATGGCTGCCGTGTGGACATATTTCTTCTGAGACATGTAAGAAACGAAATCTAAAATAACAGAAGTGTTGGTGAAATATTCTGACAACAACAGAGATTTATGTCACTCTGACGGTAAAATGTGAAGTTTGACGCTCGTTTCACCACAAATACTGACGGATGTGTTGTGATGTGAGGGGTGTTCGGGTGTCATTATAAAGGTGGGAATTTGTAGTTTCTGGCGATACCATGTAGATTCGAGATGCGTTCAGGTGTCTTTGAAATCGTGGGAATTTGTAGTTTTGGGTGATTATTGCATATAGAACAGAAACGTATTATTTTGATCACAGCTGTCTCTTATATTTATGATGTATATAACTGTCTGACTTTATTGTTAAAATACTTTGTAATAAGACTTATTTTGGACAACATACAGTTGGTTCAAAGATACTGAATGCTGAAGATCCCGTGTTTTCAAAAATAAAATCTTATCTTCATCTTCTTCATGATTATGAAAATGTGTGGCCCTCGGTACCGGGGCTGCTCGTTAAGTATTGGATCGGTAGTCGGTATCGGCTGATACCCAAACAACAGGGATCGGTATCGGAACTGAAAAAGTCGGATCGGAGCGTCCCTAGTTTCTGGTTAGCTACACTGTGTGTCCACGAAGTGTCACGATTATCCCGATAATGGAAGTTCACCACGATCAACTTATTGTGAGTCTTTTTTTTATCTATAAAAATCATAAATCATCCTATCCCTGGCAACAGAAGATATTATACAACAGTTTTCACAGGGTGAGTCGTAGACCTCGTGACGAGTACTGCACATAGACTTTAGCATGTAGAATGGATGGACTGCCACTTTATACTGAGGGCTTTTTAATGAGACATTGTTCCTGTGGGATCTTATGGAAAAGTCAGAAAAACTGCTTAACTGACACTCAGACACACAACCTGTAATTATAGTTCCTGTTCCTGGAAGTGCATGTCTTTTCATCAGTATATTGTGTTCGTACTGTGGTAGTGTGGAATGTGTTGATTCCATTTTGCAGAGAGCCACTAGTTTCCATCTGTTTCAGTGAAAATCATTTTACAGAGAGCACAGTAGGCCTAGTACTGACTGAATAATACTGTGGAGATACATCTCAAGTATTTCATTTGTAGTGAATGAAACATTTAAAATAACAGCAGTATTGCCGTTATGAAGTTATAGTTTGGTCAATATGCTTGTTCTTGCTGAGAGTTCAATGGGAAGATTGATGGCACTCTCATATCTGTCCTCTAAATATGAAGCTGCAGCCAGCAGCGGCTTAGCTTAGCTTAGCTTAGCTTAGCATAAAAAAATGGAAACAGGGTAAAACAGAGCCAGGTTCTTTTCAAAGGTAACAATACCAGCCTACTAACAGGGGTGTAAAGTACAACTTTTATCACGATATATTATATCGATTCTTTGGAAAACGTCTAACGCGATACGATTTCAATTTGATTAAACTCAGGGGCCTGTAATCGATATGAGACATTATCATTACCACAGTATCATATATTATTATTATTACCATTTAACACAGTTACATTTATATCAGCTCACAAAAAGCAACTAAAATATGATTTGACTGTTTTATTACTGAGCTCTTCCAGATATTTAAATGAGAAACTTAAAGATACATCTTAAAGATGATGATATGTATCGATATTTTCACTTTACATCGATGATATTGTCGATCATTGAATCAATATATCGATCCAGATCAATGTATCGTTACACCCCTACTCAGTGTAAAAGTATATTTGCTAAGTATAAATTACGGAAGATTCTTGTGGTGAATAACTCCAACAAGTGACTTTAGGACTAGTCTCACGTAGCCAGACCTACCTCCACAGCACTGTGTCTGGATTAAATAGCTGTCAGTCCAGTATAGTGGAAACAACTCTCTGGCCTGTTTACATTTCTTTAAACCAATCACAGTTGTCGTGGGACGCCCCGGCTGCAGCAGCGGGAGGAAGTATCAGGCTTCATACGGACACTGCTCACATAACAACCCAGACTACTTCAGGACTGACGGAGAATACAATTATAAACATAGTTAGGAAAAAGTATTATGCCAGTATTCACCCTTCTGGTGTTGTCCAGGACTTTGGGGTCCGGCCGGCCGTAGTTGGGAGGGTTGGCGTGGGGGTCGTAGCCCAGTCTGGACAGCATGGGGGCGATGACAGCCATGTCCCTCACCACGTCAGCTGGGATCTTCCCCACCCACTTGGACAAGGCCTCCACGTTGACGGGCTTGATCACCTGGTCTGTGGACCGCTCCACCCTGGTGACAGAAACACGTGGATGTCAGGAAGTTTTTCTTGGTTGTTGAAGCATTTGATTCCCACGTTTTGATCCCATCTTCTCTAAATGATGGACTCGTTACTGGCAAAGGTTTCTTAAGTTTTGGTAAAATCCATCATTTCATTAACCATACACACTTACCTGTACTTTAGATTTGATATTGTACATAGCTATATGCCACTTCTTATACTTATACATATATATATGCAATTCACTAACACTGATCTTTACCGTTAACTTGTTTATATTTATGATCTTTAATAGGCTTGCCATGGTAGACTGTCTGTTCACACCAGGCGCGAATTACTTTATTTGCGTGAATTAATTATATATAAAGTCAATGTAAAGACGAGATTAGACACGAGTTCCGGTCGGCAACGCAAATTCGCTTGAGTTGTAAAATCTGAACTTCTGTGGCGAACGACGCGAGTCAAAACAAAAGATTTCAGCATTCAAACTTGCACGAATTAAGCGACATTATTTTATTCACGCCTGATGTGAACACACACTTACCGGTGTTTGGGCACAGAACCCATTAAATTACTTGCCCATCGCCTCCACCGCTTGCTTTTTTTAAGTAGAAATAAAACCCATTTAGTTAATTTTTGCTGATCAGTGTCCACGTTGTGTCTGCTGCACCGTAAAGCAGCACCAGCAGAATGTCACTTTCACTTCACGACAAGGCGATGGTGAAAGATTTGGTGTAATGCAGAATCACATAATTTATATCATATAACATATCTATACTGTTTATCATAGATTATCAGTGTGTTTTCTTGCCAGATTCACTCACAGCGAAAACAGACCAGAATCTCGATCGTGAGCCAACCGCAGAGCTCTGCATCGCATAGCTCTAAACATCATATTTATATTATACAGACTATGGCTAACATGGGCGCAAGTTTGAATTGTTCTTGTATGTCAGCTCGTATTGGTAATTTTTTATTTCATGCTTCAGAGTATTCGAGAAGACACCAACAGCGACAACAGCTCATCAGTCATGAATTAAATGTTTCCATGTCCCGGTCAGTGCACCAACTCTTTTTCGACAAAGGTTAAAACCACCTCAAGCCAGAGTAAAAACATTTTTGCGCATTTGAGGAAGTCTCATCAAATTTTCCATACAGCTTTTCTAATGTGACATTTCAAAATGTACATAAAAATACATGAATGGAAACATGGCTACTGTTTACCTATTTACATGTTTGCACTTCTTCCTACTTTGCACTGCAGCTGCTACACAACAATTTCCCTCAGGACCAATAAAGTCTTATTTATTATTTTGTGAAATTATAAACAAGTTTTTGCTGGGGCATGTTACAGACCCACACTGTAATTACTGTAATTAGCATTACTTAATGCACACGTTTCCCTCTGAATCTTGCACTTAAATAGTTAACCCACATTTAACACCCTCGCTGCATGACATTAGCATCAGTGATGTCACAGCATTAGCATTGTTAGCTCAGCTTCAGCTCACAACAGACCAGTCCATCTCTCAGTTCTGATCTCTGGCATCTAATTGGCTGTAATTTGATCATGAGGCAATATTAAAGATGGTTTCCTGGCCTGCCTCTCTCAACACGTCCCTGTTAAATATGTTGAATAAATAACCCTTCACTCTTATCAGTTCAATGCAACATGCATCATATTTCATATGATTTACCATCCCTGCTCAGCCTGTCTCAAACTCAACACGTGGACTGAACAGAGTCTCATTGAGTTCAGTAATTACTCACTTTAATCTCATTTCAAGGAGAAATCTTTTAACTCTGCAAGGTCATTAAGTTTTAAGACAAAGCTACAGAGTAACTTTCCATAGATGACATCTGGAGTCATTTACAGTGGCAACGCATCAGCATCTAAAAACAGCTGGAAAAGAATTAACCACAATTACTAGTTTTTAGAGAAATCCACACTTCTTGATAGTGAAATTAAGTGTCTGTATTTTATAGAGTGAACATGAAAAATGTTTTCCCCTCTATCAGCCATGGGTGTTGGAGGATTTTTAAAAAGGAATCCACCATTATGTCTTACAGAGGTAAATTATTAATTGTCTGAAATTAAATATTCAACAAGCGAGAGTATTGGAGCTGCTGGACGGCATCTTTTGTATTCTGGAATAAGTAAAGTTTACTACCACTGACCAGCAGCACAAACCTGATGTCAGGTCACTAGATATTTCTCCTCACAATTTAGGTAAGGTAGCATGTTTTATACAGTACTTCTTGTGAATATAATCCAATTAATCTTATTTCCATATATGTATTTTATATATAGGCTCCCTTTGTTCTCCTCCTATCTCACAGTTAGGACTTTGTCAGTCTCTGTAGGTAAATTTGTGTCAAACAGAGCTGCTCAGACATGTGGTGTCCCCCAGGGATCAGTCTTGCGACCCATTTTATTCTCGATATACATGCTGCCACTAGGACAGATTATCAGTAGTTTTAGCAACATCTCCTATCATTTGTATGCTGACGACATCCAGTTATATTTTTAATTTAAAATGTTGCTAAAAATATACCGTTTGCACAAACCAGATCCTGTAAAAAACATTAAATTCTGAGCTCCCCAGACTCCATGGAGACCAACAGTCACCTGACAAAAATTCTGCAAATCTTTGACTGAACTGCAGTTGTTTACAGAGAGCAGAGAGGAGATGACAAGAGGCTGTAAAAATGTAAATACTTCATATGTATAGCATGTGGAGCCCCCATTCTTTTCCATTATTGATGTGAGCACTTGGAAAAATGTTCTATGTATAGATTCCATTTTCTTCCCATTTTTGTAAAAAGAAATTCAACTTGTTTTTTTTTTTAGCATTGTTGTACTGCACAAAAGACATTTGTGAGTCCTGCCTACTTCTAGCCATGACTGTGCTGTTTCCATAGAGGTGCAGGACTTTATATTGCAGTGAAAAACAAGGACACAGTGAATAAAATGTGACAGGAGCAACCCTGAAACTGCATGGCATTCAGAGGGTTAAGACTTGAGGGAAAGCCTTGCTGAAAGGTAATCCTACTCTTCCTTTATGGATTAGCATTTGCAATAGCCTAGTAGTTAGTTTCCTTTAAAAAAATCCAATAAACTGACAACAGCATCTCTTAGTTTTCAGCCAGACTATACAGGCGCCAAAAGACATTGTGTGCCAAGTACAAAGCAAGGCAGAAACTGTGACTTATAATGGAGAAGTATGAAGCCAGTCATTTCACACAGAATTAAAATTCTAAAATTGCATGAAGAACATTTTATTCTTGCTGAAATAAAAGCCTTTTGATCCCCCTGGCTGTTGCTAGATTCCCCACACGCATCTATTTACCGTCTGCAGTCCAGCTTCTCCTTCTCTATGTTTCCTGTCCGACTCTATACTTCAATATGGCAATTCACTTTCCTCTAATCCATTTACTTTGCAATTGAATCTTTACACTGTACGGGTATAGTCTCCTGCATGATTAATAGAGTGAGCTGGTTTTGTCATCTCAGGAGGATGGTGGAGATGGTTTCTGAGAGACGGGCCCTGATCCAAATATCCACTCTGCAACAAATGGGTAGGGAATCACTTTAGGTAACTCCATCAAGACCCAAGAGGCTGCTAAGTGTTGACGTGGAACATAAACTGATAAAGACAAAGACTGAGTATAGCCAACGCAGCTCAACTTCACCATCATGGTAGATGCAGGCAATCTTACTGACAAAAGAATGCAGGATCTCCTCGATACACACACGCACACACACACACACCGCAACATACAAGCGAATACACAAATGACTCATGGTTTGAAAATGACTCATTTCCTCGTCAGTCATGTCAGAGCACTGCCAAATCTAAACAGACTTTCCAATAAATACCATCTATATTATACATAAACATCTGAGATTTCTGAAAACAGCTGTAAACAGTTCAACTATCCAACTGTTAAATCGTATCTGACTTGAATGTTACTCCAAAAAAGGGGCACGTTTGGAGTGGTACTAAGATGGAACGGTTCAAGTAAAAAATCTAAACCATCAGGGCATGTGTGTTAGGGCTGCACAATTAATCAAATTTTAATCACGATCACGATTTTGGCTTCCCACAATTAAATGAACATGACCGCCTGCGATATTTAAAATGCGTGCTCTGCTCATAGAAAACTCTGCTGCATATCAAATCAAGTGCTTCCTAACAGCCAGCCAGCTTTCCGGGTTTTGTTTAGTGCAAGATGGTAACGTTAAGTCTGGATTTGCAGGGAAAATGCAGAAACAGTGTGCATGTGGAACCTGCAAGTCTGACAGCAGCTGTTTGATAGCAGCGGGGATATGGAGATAGTGACGCTGTCAGATGTGTGTTAGCATGTTGAATGTGTTTCCATTCACATAACGTTAATTACTCTACAGCGGTGGAGCAACGACACCCCATCCTCCTTACACAACTCTCTCTGGTGCTGTTGTAACTAAACGAGAACCTACAGGTAGCCTATGTCTTCCAACTCCGGCATTTAATTTACTCTCCTGTGAGTCTGACTCGGATGCTAGCTCGTTAGCTTGTTATGCTAACCTCAGTACATGTTGCTAACGGCGTACGGCTAAAAGTACACTACAGGGAGTCATCGAGAGTAAACGTCAGCTTAAAATAAAACAGTATATTGACTTACCCTGCTGTGGAAGAACATTGTTATTCCTGTATATGTTTGTCGTAAAAAAAAGGATTGTGCAGAAAACAACTTTAAATAAAGTTGTCAGGTGAAAAAAACCTTGCGCTAACCCAGTAACTTCTCAGTTGGGGAGAGGAGCGGTGCGGACCACAGCAGCTGTCAGTCTGTGTAGTCTGCTGTATGAGAGCATTACAGATTTACTGTTACCTGTTACAATGATGGAAAAAGATGATAGATAAAAAGGCGACTGTACTGTGTGCAACTCGTGTGGCTTATTATACAAGCGACAATACTTCCAATATTATGACCCATCTCTGAAGACATAAAGCCAGCATGTCTGCTGACAGAATGAGGAGAGAGTCGGGCTCTTTCTCTCTGCTGCATGTAAACATCGTCTCTATGCAGATTCAGACCATAACTAAAGCATTGGGGGGTTATAGCTAAAGACAGGCAGCCCTATGCAGTTGCGAAGGCTACTGACCCCAGACATGTCCAAAGTCCGGCCCGGGGGTCAATTGCAGCCCTCAGACAGATTTTAAACGGCCCCTGGCTTGTCTCTGAAAATACTATATGTGGCCCGCCACACAATATTGGTTAATCAAGCAAGTTCACTCATTTTTTCTGTTGACCTTACGATAGCAGCACGATCATACAGTTTGCAGACATGATGCACCAAGTAGGAACTACACAGGCGGAACTAATGCATTTCTTGTTTGTGTGAACGTACATGTATTAGTACGGCACTTAAAATAAAATCCTTAGAGTAAAATTGTATGTGATTTTTTTTAAATAACTCAGTTGATCAGATGCAAGAAGCAGCTGGCCCCCAGGTATTTTCACATTATCTGGCCACCATTCAAAAAGGTTTGAACACCCCTGGCCTACCCGTTCAACTAACGAGAGGTGAATCACGTTGCCGTAAAGTGGTATCGGTTGCGGTAGTATTGGAGTATTTTTACGAGTACAGTAGTAGTAGAGCACAGTATCACACCCGATACCAGTATCGCTATCGGTGCATCCCTAAAGACGATATCTAGTCTCATATCACGATATCAATATAGTATCCATACATTTTCCAGCCCTAGTACTAAGACTGAAGGCTGCATATACTCAACAGCACAATAAAATGAGGGAGACAAGCCAGGGATATAAATATCACATGTTTGTTTCCTGTCATCAATCTAAAATCATTTGCACCCACACTGCTGAACAAGTGATGTACACACATCCCTCTTCTTGGCTTTAAATGTGATGTGACAAAAAACCTTTCCGCCCGTCACATGACCACTTCCCTTCAGGCCGATGCTCTTAATGGCCTCCAGCTTGTCAATTATTCATCGCTGGGCCTCCTTTACCCAAGGTGGTGTTCTGTATCACCAACGGCTGATAAGAGAGAATTGGATAGAGACATCAAGATCACAAAGAGGATGGAGAGTTAGGGAGGAGGGATGGGATGGCTCCCTGTTCTGGGATAAGTAATGGAGCAAGTCGCTCAGCGAGGCAGGGCCTCCACTAAATCAAGGTCAGGTAATTGATGTTAATGCTAAGACGAGGTCCCGCTCTGGGGCCTGGCTGCCCACTGATTGAGATTTTCATGTAGATAGAGACCTGGAGCTGTGGGATGCTGGAGTGCTGGTGGTTGTAGTGGGCAAGAGGCATTTTCTGCCAGGTGTCATGGGGGTTGACTTTAATGCACTGTGGGCAAAGTACTTGAGAGGAGGTGGGGCAAAATGTTTATGATGGCAAAATGTAGTTGTGCTGCCCTGAAGGCTACTTGTGGCTGGCCTCCTCTTACATCAAATTGTATCAGGACCCATTTAGAGGAGAGGTATTATGTTGGACCACGGCCTGTAATGGCAGACATGCAGACTGTGTACTGAAGACTACTAACGCATACAAAGTGAAAACCTTGAAAGACTACACTACTACAAACACAAAATAGAGATGCCGCTATCAGAATCCCCACAGCCTAAAGGCCTTTACACACCAGGGACGTGACGAATAAACAGCACGAAAATGCAAAACTCTTCCCAGTGAATATTTTGCATCGAAACTATTCAAAACATTTGGGACAGTTGTTTTCAATTACACTTTGCAATTGTTTGGTTCGTTATTTGATGCTATAAAAACGGGGTGAAAGGTCATGATTGACAGCTGTAATTGACTCGTGATTGGTCGAGCGGGTGTATGGGTGGGACTTCGATGCCGTCCGGTCGCTACTGCACAGAATCTGGTTGCAAAATTACAAGATGGCGGCGCCCGTATCCAGGACATTTTGGCTTCACTTTTGTACTGTGGGAGGTAGTGGAGATGCGTTGTCCATATACAGTCTATGATAGCACATCATAGTAAGAAATTGACAGTTACAAAGCAAAAAAATTAGTCAGTACTGACGTCCAAATCAAGTACTCGAGTACTCATCCCTAGCTAGTAATGTGCAGCTGTGGCTTTAAATTATGTGCCATGGAGGCCAGTGGCCGGTTGTACAAAACACCTTAAGTTTTCTCCTTAAGTATGACATTTAAGGTTTAGTTTCTCCTTAGCTGAGGGACTGATTTAAGAGTGTTGCACAGAATGCCTTAAAAGGTTTCTTAAGGAAAAACACTGACAAATTTACTGCATTGAAAGAGATTTTACAGCAGTAAAATTCTAGTTTCCATGGAGACTGTTTGCCCTATGCTGATGTTGACAAGAGTTTACAAAAACAAAGATGTATATTATTTATTTATTTATTATTTATTTACATGTGTTCATTTTCTTCATTTATAAAACCCGACCATATTGTGGTTAAGATAATATTTAGAGGCACCTTAAGTTTTTTTCCTTACTGCTAGGTTGCTAAGGTCTTTTGTGCAATGGTTTAACTTTAAGGGAAATATAAGACCAAGATAAGGAGAAAACCTTAAAGGAATATGTGAACATTTTAAGGAAACCTTAAGAAAAGACTTAAGGGTGTTTTGTGCAACTGATTATACTTTAAGGAAAACCTTAACTCAAGGCATTATGTGCAAATGGACACAGAGGTTCCATTCCAACTAAATATTACATTTGCAGATTTCACAGATTATCACAGCAGTACAAAAAAAACAGGGAAACTAATTTTGTAGAACTAAAAACCTCTTAGGGATCAATGGCACCAACGTGAAATCCAGTGATATGGAGCAACCATGTGACGTCAATCCGATTGTGAATCCTTTTTGACCTGGAATTCAATGTTGTATCAGAACCCATCTTGGACTTTGTCCCCGACTGTGACTGCAACCGATGTAGACATGCAGGACGCAGCAGTGTCTCCATGCCTATCTGCAGCTCAGCTCTGGTTAAGGTCCCCATTCATTAATATTTGATGGGAATCAATTTGTGGAGGGGTGACGTATGCACTAAATGACCACAGATCTGCATCTGGATCCCAAAGAGCTCTTATCGCTCTCCGTCCCTGTACATTTTGGCCTCACATTTGTTTTTCTATTTCAAGCGGTGCATTGTCTTAAACACACGATCCACGTTTTAGTCAAACCAAAAGATAATTGTCTTGTGTCTGGACACAACTGATGATGAAAGATTCCTCAAGAGTCCTTTCCACTGAGTCGTAGCAGTGCAGTGTTGTAGTTGAGTCTCCATGGTATCTTGGCTTCAACAACAACAAACCTGACAACTTAAAATGAGCCTTTGAATTTATCCACTCGATTTATCTTCTAGTTACAAATAGGCTTGTCGCAGTAGTTGGTGTTACACTGTGTTGAGGCATACACCGATTACATTACTTGCCCACCGACCCCACCGCTTAGAAATAAATAGAAATAAAACCCATTTAGCTTATTTTTGCATATCAGCGCCCACCTTGTCTCTGCTGCACCGTCGCAGCACAGAGATTCAGATTTAACTTTCACTTTCACAACAAGACGATGGCGGAGGAGTTAGCATTAAAGTGAAAAGCAAAAGTGGAGAATCAGGTAATTTATATCATATATATCATTTATAATAGATTATCAGTGTGTTTTCTTGCAACATTCACTCACAGAGAACAAGTGTTCCATACAGATGACATTTATATTTCTTACAGAACTGTAGCCTGTATGAAATTATTATTAAGTTATCACAAGTTGTTAAATATATTACATTTTGTTGAAT
>JAOVVB010256170.1:0-19670 GCA_028570985.1 Heterobranchus longifilis
GTGTGTGTGTGTGTGTGTGTGTGTGTGTGTGTGTGTGTGTGTGTCATCATGGCAAATTGTGGTGCTGGAGGGGGTGGGGTATTTACCAAACTCTGACAGGCCATATCATTGAGTCCAGCCAGTTAATAAAATGCCATTAATAAGTTGGTCTGGTTATAATTGCAGTCTGGTCAGTGATAATAGGTCGGACCTGCCTGTTTGCTCATGAATCATGATGTAAGATGAAGTGAATACTTGAAGAACAAGAAAAAAAGAGCCCTCCAAATAGAAAATGAGGTGTTTCGCGCCCAAAGTGACAGCCTCAACGAAGATATTTGGGAAGTTCAGAAACAGAACCAAGAGTTGTGTGATGAAAAAGAGTCTCTGCAACAAGAAGTGCAAGAGTTCAAAGATATTGTGCAAGAATTCAAAGTTTTTGAACACAGCAATAATGTGATGAAGGAAGAAAACAAGTCTATGCACCAACAATATAAAACCCTGGAAAAAGAACTTGAGGAGGTCAACAAAAAAGTGTGTGGAAATGACGGTCTCTGTGCACACGTACCGTCACACAGTGGTTAACATTTTGGCATGAAAAACTACATTACATTTATTTTTTAGAAATTATGAATTTTATATTTTAGAAAACAGAATAGTCACAATAGTCTGGAAACAAATATTTTTCCATACTCTCTTCCCTTTTTTCCATACTTATCCAGACCTGAAAATGACTAAAATAAAATTCCATACTTTTCCACACTGCGTAGGAACCCTGTTCATCTCATTCCTTCTTTTTCTGTCCCTTTCTTTGTTATGTGTTGCTTTGAGTCTCTTTTATTCATTTACCTGCCCCTTGTTTGTTTTTTGTCTGCAGGCCCACTGTCACTATGTTGTAGTGAAGCTCTTTAATGACAAGCTGGGGAACATCGGTGACACATCGATACACTCAGTGCTGTCCACCCTGGCTCTGCTGTACGCCCTGTATGGCATCACAAACAACTCTGGAGACTTCCTACAGGTCAGAAAAATCATAACATAAAGAAACAATATGGTCCACCATAGGGATGCTAATTTTCATCTTTTTTTCTGACCGAGCGTGCGTGCGTGCGTGCGTGCGTGCGTGCGTGCGTGCGTGCGTGCGTGCGTGCGTGGAGATGAAATAGACAATACATACAATATGCACAGTATAGACACAATTCAGTAAAAAACACAACATGTCCACAAGATAAATACTTCACATTGAACACAAAATAGGTCTCAAAGAGGAGAGAAAGACAGAAAAAAGGGAGCTTAAAACACAACTTGCTAGAGCAAAGTTTGCACCAGCAAGTTAACTAGCAGTGAAAAAATAGATTGTAAAGCCTATTTTTCTTTTACCATTCAACAAACTTTTTAAAATTACCTTTTAATTTGCTTTCTAATAATGTTGTTTAACTGATAGTAACTGGGGGGGTGTTACAGACATATTGTGCAAAGCTGCTCCAGTTATTTGCATACTCTCTGTGCTGTTGGTCAGTTTTACTGTCTGCTTCCACATGAAAAAAACAGCCTCAATTGCGTCTTTGTCTCTGAGTGAACAAAATGGGGTCTTTGTGTGTTGGATTTGTATGCATGGGTGGCTGGCGGCCTTTTTTGCTAAATAATTAATTAAATAATGCGCACTGGATTTTGTTTTATCAGCTGAGCTTTAAATTGAAAAAAATAAAATGCAAGAGTTCATGCTTTGTTAACCAGGGATAACCCACTGTCTCTACTGTTTGTGTCCTTGCTGTTAGAGCAGCTGAGTGAAGTCCAGCAGCATGTTTTCGATCACATCTCCATCTGTTTTATTTCAGGCCGGACTGCTGAACGTGCCCCAGGTGCATCAGATTTCTGTCCGTATCAAGGAGCTGCTGTCTCAGTTGAGGCCCAACGCTGTGGCACTGGTAGATGCCTTTGACCTCCACGACAAGAAGCTGAAATCGGTCCTGGGACGATATGACGGGAACGTCTATGAGCACATGTTCGAGTGGGCTCGCCGCTCGCCCCTAAACGCCACAGAGGTCAGTCACAGGGGTGAAATAATAGCAGTAGTGTCACGGCACAGGTGATGAAATGTTTTGTTGTTGGCAGCGGTGGAACCTGTACACTTACTCAAGTACTGTACGTAAGTACAATTATGAGGTTCTTGTACTTCACTTGACTATTTCCATTCTATGCTACTTTATACTTCTACTCCACTGCATTTTGGAAGGCAGTATAGTACTTTTTACCCCACTACATTTATTTGATAACGTTAGTTACTTTGCCGATTCAGTGTATTAATAAAGCAAAAATATAAATCAACTAATGGATTATAATATATTATTTCAATTAATCTACCCAGCAGTATATGAAGTAAGTAAAATGAGTTCCACCTTGATGAATGCATCAATAATTATAATCCACTCATAATATGAAGAGTTAATTTGCAAAAAAAAAATCCAATCCAGGGAATGTCAATCAAACTGGTGTTTTTATAAGATATCTCAAAATATTTTTATTTTAATGAATCTTGTTTTTTTTTGTTGTGCACTCACGTTTTTTTAACACGTTTAATTTATTCATTTTAAAAATGCCTTTATTTGTTTTTGCAAATTAACTCTTCAAATATGATCCTGAAATGGGTCATTCTGCATAATGAGTACTTTTACTTTTTATTGTTCTACTAATACTTTTATAGTTTTACTTAAGTAATGTTTTGAATGCAGGAGTGTATTTCTACACTGTGGTATTACTACTTTTACTTAAGTAAAAGATGTGAATACTTCTTCCACCACTGGTTGTTAGGTCTAAGGGATTTAATTACAGCACAAGCTACTAGCAGGCCACAACGTACGCTAAATGCTAGCAACAAGAAAAGGATGCACGGCGGGGCTTGCTTGATGTTCAGGCCGCGCTGGTCCTCTTCTCCTGTTGCCAACCGTGCACTGAGCTCGTTGTTTGTTTCAGTTCATTCGGGTTAACAGACAGAAACTGAATCCAAATACATCAGAGATAAGGGTTATCATACGTTGTCCATCGTGGTGAAATATTACTCTTTCCATTCATCTGCAAGTCTCATGCGTCCACATCTCGACTCTCCTTGGCATCTACTCTGAGACAGGCTCACATGAGATAAGACCCGCCCCTTTTGATGGTTGGCAACCAATCAAAAATAACAAATGACAACTTGTCAGTTGAAATTGAAATGAAATATATGTTACATATCATCACATTTTTTTTCATAAATCAATGCTATTGGTCATTGTGTCCGTCTGTGGGTTTTACCAATATTTAACCAGTAAAAAACTATTTTAAAAAAACTGACTTTGTCTGAGGTAAATGGCTCGATAAAATGTTTTCAAATTAGCCTTTTTTTCATTTCCTGAAAAGTAACGGTTTTGGACATACAAGGTTTTCTGAACACAATCATTTGGCATCAGAGGAAGTGTGTGTGTGTGTGTGAGAGAGAGATTACATAAGCACCCCACCCCTCGTTATTTCAGCTTAACAAATGCTCCATCCCTTCTTTCTTCTGCAGGTCCATGAATCCTTCCACAAGTACCTGAAGCCCCTGCGGTCCAAACTGTGAGCTGACTCCATTGCACCTTGATTCCTGGTTGCGACTCTGTTCATACACACAACTGTAACTGCGTTAACCCATCATATCAACCCCATGATGGCCATCACTTTCCATCTGCTGGTATTTACCAGTCTGAAGGAATTTAGCCTTTCCTTTGCTGCTCTCTCACTTTGCGGTCAAGTTGAACACCGTAATCAGTCTCTCTAAAATAACAGTGGGTTGTAAACGGGGTGGACAACCTAAAACAATCTGAAGATAGTGTAGTTATTGAAGAGAATGGAAGCAAATCGGGAAATCTAAAATATCTAATGAAATAATTATTTTGAGTCAAGAAATAGCTTTAACAATACTGAAAGCAATCAAGCATTTGCCATTTTAGAAGACTGTGTTTTCTGTAGAGAAATTCCATTGTGAAGTTTCTTAGTATTTCATTCCCCCCCCCCTCTTTTCTTCACTTTCTGCTGCGTGCCTGATGGCTTCTCTGTGTGAGCCAGCCAGGATGGAAATACCATCTTTCTTCTTTTTTTCTAACAAGAACAGAATGTTATTATGAACGTTACATAATGTCAGAACGTTAGGAACAAACCAACAGCAAAATCAGGTTTGGTTGTTTCCCCTAACGACGAGGACCAAAATGTTATTTGAAAGGACCCTGTGCTGTTTGTCACAATTGTTATTAAAAGAGGCATTCATTTATCCATGACCTTTATTGAAGGAATTGCACATGTCTGTGGCAACCCCCTCGGCCTTCCATACCCATAATGGTGTAACGTGACAGTCATAATGTAGTTTGCACTGGATAAACAGCTTAGCAAGTTAGAGCAAAGGTCCAACAGAAACATCCAGCGAAGATAGAATACTATTTTGAAACTGTCTGTAGATACAACCTCTGCACTTACAGCAAGCTCAGCTGTGCTTCAGAGCAGTAAGAATTTGAATTACTACTCCTTAAAATCACCGTCCTGCATTGTTCCTCACTGCCTTAAATTGATACTTCACCCAAAGTGTATGCTTTTAGAATTAAATCCTCTCCCTGTAGACATCCTCCTCTGTAGAAAACAGTGGCTTGAATTCATGTCGGTCACAAAGTTCTCCAACGCCAACAAGATTTTACAACACGGAAAAACACTTAAAGTCATCCGGTTGCTGTACTTCAAGGTAAAACTGTCTGCCTTTACTCTTAGCCCCACCACCTGTCACATATCCTGCTGTATAATGAATACTATTGTTATACTTTAATGATCCACCTCATGGATACTAGTGTGTAGATTATATACCTAAATGTACTGATAGAAGCTGAGCTCAACAGAGAGAAGACAATGTACAGTACATGAGGCAGTTGAATGATTTACAAAGACTCACTGGAGATGAAATTAACCACTTTGGGGTGATTTGTTCGAAATTCCTCAACTTCTGAGCTATGGCGGCTCTCCGCCAAGCCGTGCGTTCGATCGTTAGGATGAATGATGGCACTGTTCTGTGTGTTTGCGTGCTTCTGAATGTGTTTGTGGGGCAGAACGATTTCTGCAGATAATGGTGTAAAAAGCACCTGTGAGGACAGGTAGTATGCATTTCTGACAGTTATTTTTAATGAAGCCACATATGCACTCTGTATATGTGAATTAGTATTCTCCCTCCCTGCTGTGTGGGGTTGATATATTATAAAGAAGGGTGAAAACCCCAGCCAACATCTACATTGATTCTTTTTCTAGGTTTTAATCAAGCACTTTTGAAACTACAAACTTTAAATAAATCAATTGTTAGTATGCTGCGACGTTCGTTCAAATCCTGCTGACTGAATTATTCATGGTTCATATACTATACAGTGAAATGTGTGCAAACTGGATCTTTTCTTTTTTAGGTTAATGCTTCCCTATCTGTTATTACAGTTTCAGAAACAAAAACGGTTTTAGAAAAACCTATAATGAACTGACTTAGCAAACAGAAATGTATAATATTTCATAGCATTGGTGGATTTGTGCTCTTGGTTTATCTCAGCCTGCAGTCGTTTATTTTTGTCATGGAGCAACCAAATCCACCAGTCTAAATGGTACAGTAGATACTGAGACTCAAATAAAATATAATGAGATTTTTTTGGTACTGTAATGACACGATGATGAAAAGGAGAGCTTTAATCTAAAGCCTCATGTGAACTATGAAGATGATTGGTTGAATAATGATGTGCCTGAGGAAGTTGTCCTTTCGTAATGTAATTAATTGAAAATGTTCTCACAAGGCTCATGGTATTTCATCATATGACTTTTAGTCCGTTAATTTCTGCCATAGGGCATGATTATCAATATGTAACGACGAAGCTCTTTGTTAAGCATACTGTGTGAAAATGTTTTGTTGAGTAATAATGAATTTGAACATGATTGTAATGGTTGGTAAATAATTTAACCTGTATGTTATATTAATAAAAAAAATTAAATACTCAATGCGTATTGTGTTTATATGTCTTGATCCTGCAGTTAGCCAGATTGAATGGGGGAAGCTTACATCCACATAGGAAAACACTGCTTTAGGCCCACTATTAATAACATGCATTACCACTTACATGAGAAATGTACTGGAGGAACTTAACATGTAAGTCAAAAACATAGCAACATAGTAAAACAGCTTGAATTAATCACCTTTCAGCCTAAGATGACACTGGGACCCTGATGCAGAGGTGGACAGTAAAAGAATACAGCAAATACATAAAAATGACACATTTTGCAAGTGTATATCAGTTTACTAGTAATGGTTAGAGCATTTCAGGCTGCGAGCACAGTTGTAAAAGTCTGGAGCAGCTTTCTAAAGTCTAAGAAAATAACTGATGATGTTGGAGGGGTTATCTTGGACTGGACTTGAGACTTAAAGTCTGTGTTACTAAGTGTCTGGATTTTTCTATTGAGATGCATTATGGGAATTATAGGATCCAGCATTTTTTGGGCTTGACCCATACTAGGATCAGGATATCTCTGCCTGTTCTGACCATTCTTTGTTCTTCCAACTTTGTGGTGGTGTAGCCTAGAATTCAACTGCTGGAGTACCCCTTTAAGATGATGTTCAAAAGTAGCTGCAGCAATACTTTGTGAGACAAATAAAAAGTTTAGCTACAGTATTATAGACACAAAGAAAAGATGTAAATATTTAAAACATTTTAACCATGTTAACATGTCTGTATCATATTTTTTCATGTGTTATACGACACGAGTGAAATGAGCAGTCAACAACATGGCTCAGCATTTCTGCCTTGAAACTGCAGTGTAGTCTACCAATAACAGTCTCAAAAATCCAGATTCAGACAGACAGATTTTATGACATCATATGTCTAAGGAACCAATCAAGTCAACTTGTGGTATCAAAAAACAATATTCAGGTTGCTAAATTTTTTATTTATTTTTTTATCTAAAAATTCAGATCAGTTGAGAAAATTAAGTTGTTCAAATTGGAGTGATGAAATTCAGACACCGCAATTAAAAATAACAAAATTTAAAGTTGAACATCTGAGTATTCTGTAGTTGTGGTCAGATTTCACAATATGGTATTCTGTTGCTTGTAGAATTTCAATTAGTATTACCTTTTTTTGCTTCCATACATTATGAGAAATACCAAGTAGCCTACAATGCTGTCCATACAAGGACATTATTTCAAGAAAAATGCTAAAGTGCTCTTCCTCCATGTTTTAAAGTATGTAAAAAAATACTCTGCTGTGATTAATATGTTTTAACATTTATTTATTTTTAAACTGAAAAAGGGGTGGAAGCACATCTACTTTTCTCCCTTATTAAGAAATTCTGGAGCTGGCCTCAAGCCCCGCCCACCACCGCTGCCATAGTTAAGCTAGTCACAAGTGACTTGATCATTTCCTTGGTACACATGATGTCATAAAACCTGGTTGTCTGAATTCGGAATTTTGAGACTTGTTGACATCAGCTACTGCAGTTTCAAAGCAGGAATTGTCAGCTGCTCATTTCTCTCATCATATGTCTAATATCATATTAAAAAAAAAACACTATATAGACATGGTAACATGGTTAGAAACTTGATTTTCACAGGACTAGCTCTTTAGAGTTGCACAGTATATAAAACAAATATGGCTATTAACATTATAAGCTGTAAAAACCACTAATGTATCAACTGCATGAACTAAACATAACCGTGGAGAGCAGCATGCTGTGCATATATGCCTGTGTAGGAGTTAATCACTAACTGCTGGGCTGGAGCTCCTGTAGTTTCAACACGCGGCTCGCTGTTGGGGGTTGGACCCTTTTGGACCCTTTTATTATACATCTATGGTTGGACCGGGCCCAGCTCGCCTCCTCTGTGGATACGAGGAGCCGTAGCTCCGCCCCCTGCTCCTCCGTGGAGCTTCAGTCAAGGATGTTGGAAGAGAGAAAGAGGGAAGTAGTGACACTGGTGGACAGTAGCTTACAGTATCGTTGCATTTCGGATATATAATAACCGCTGCTAATGAATAACAACCCAGATATTTCTTCTCGGAGGTGAGTTCAGTGAGACTTTAAAGACCTTCTGTTTGTTTTTGGATCGTTAACGCCGTTAAAAGTTAAGGTGTGTGTGTTAAAGTGTTTGAGTCAACGGCCATTATCGAGTTTTTAAAATGAAAACATATCACAATGACCGTGTATAAGTACTCGGATAAAGGAAGTTTCAATGGCAGGTGTGAACCAAAGTTTTTTAAAGGACAAAGGCACAGTTATAGCTAGCTAATGTCATATTCAATGTCAGCTTACAACGATCACCCAACGTTAGACGAGCCGCTGAAAGCATGCCTCGACAAGCCCTTTGTTGCTCTACCCGCCGGGACAAATATATACGAATACCATGATTTATCTCAAATTTCCCTCTGCTATCCATATGAAGTTAATTGCAGTCACCATGTGCAGACTAAATGCATTTGTTGTTACACCCCTCCCATTTGTTTTTTTCAAATAACATTGGAGGGGGTGTTCACACGGTGTTTCACAAGGAATGACCGTAACGTCAACTAAAAATAACATTCTCATCTTAATTATGACGGAAATAAATCACATTTTGTGACCAAATACAAGTGAAACGTCTCTAGTTCTATTCTGGTGTAGGTTAACTAATCTTAAAAATAAATGTTTTTTAGATATACAGTGGTGACTAACATTAACAGTCCAGTCAGTCATTCAGTTGTTGCTTAAAGTTATTGCAGATAAGACATGTAGGAATAACAGTTGTGTTCATATAAAGGGTCTGTTGAGGATAAACCTCATCAGATATTTGTCTCTTGTCTGGAATATGTGGAGGGGTCCTTAATACCAAAAATGGCAACACCTGTTTTAGCAGGCCCATGAGGAAATGTAACTTAATTTCTAAACAGTGAGTGTAAACTGGGTGAAAAACATGTAGGTCAGTGTTACCTCAGTTTGTGTTTGTGAGTTTACCTCTTTTGCTACCAGTTATTGCAGATGTGTTGGTCGTTGGTGGCTTGTAATTGGTAACAAACAGTGATAGTACAGTAAGTTCATGTGCCAATGCAAATTTAGTGTCCTTCTGTTTTCAACCACCACTGACGTGTACTTTCTCGTGCAACATATGACTAATACCGAAATTATGCACAAAGTACTGAAGGCCCTTAGAGGTGGGCAGTGTGGACAATATTATCATAGCCATAATTATCACAGCATTACTGGCTGTGAATACAGCCATGTCTTGAAAAATAACTACATTATAGGAAACATTAAGACTGTACAAAAGCAGTGTTACTGATCAGTTTCAACATTACAGCTAATTTTAGGTGGTCTCGCATTGCCAGACCTATCTCCACAGCGCCATATCAGTGATGGAGAATGGTCTGGCTGCACAAGTTATCATTTCTCCTATAGGGAAAATATAGGGAAAAAATACTCTGGCTTGTTTGTATTTCTTTAAACCAATCCCAATTGTCTTGGGCGGCGCTAAGTCCCGGATGCAGCGATGGTGCTCTTGCAAAATAGTGGAAGGGGAGGAGAATGCTGCGTGATAGACGCGCCAAATGGCAGGCATACCTGATACCCGCACTGTACATCCGGTGAGCTAGACTAATTTTTAGTTAGGCCTAACTGCTTTAAGAAAAGAGTTGTAACAATAATTAACAGTTATGTTGTATATTTAAAAACACTTTAATGTTTATAATTAGAAGTCTATGAACCCAGTTGTTTATAGTGACCATATTATACATTATCAAGTAGGCTATGTCAGGAGCTCTGTTGCTCAGTTTGCAGTTTGCACTGTACTGTAGTATTAATGGGACTAGTTTGCTTGATGCAGCAGTAGTTTTCATGTTACCTTTAGTTGTAGGGCCTGTAAACCTATTTCAGTGTCACCATAGATTAATTCACAACTACTTTATTATATCATCCCATTGTACATGTCTAGTTAGAATTAACCTGTATATGATCTAGTGCATGAGCACACATCTGTGTACAAGAGTAATGAGTGAATAATGTACGAAGTACTGTAGCATGCTTTTTTTCTTTGTTAGCACATCATACTAAATTTCAGCAGCTGTGAAGGCAATGCAGAAAAAGAGGAAATAAATTGTATAAGCATAGAAGGTAGCATGTATGTTGGACAACAAGCAAAGCAACAGCTGCATCTGCATGGTTGTACTAGCTCGTCAGTTGCACCACCTGCACACCTGTCACTGAGTTCACAGCCTGTGTCGAGGAAAACTGTGACCCAGTGCAAATCAGAAAGTTTACATTCTGTGACTATTAAGGAAACATGAGTTCCGGTCCCACGCTTCATCAGAGTCAGCAAGCAAGCTCTGTCTTGAGGGATGTTAATAATTAACTGTTTAAAAATCTTAGTTGACTAAGACCAAAACAACCGATTAGTAGACTAATTGACTAAGAGGAGAGCTACGTGACACATGCAGCTACTATATCGATGATGACTGCTGGGTTAAATCGGACATGCAAGCAGTTCTATTTGCTGGCATGGCTGCATGTGTCCACGACAATGCACACCACATCTACTGTATATGCAGCACATATGTCCAATCCTCCCCGACGGGTGACTCAGTTGCCTGCTTGTCAGTTAACGGTTAATGATCGAGGGTCGGTCGGCTATCGGTCACAAATTTGGACATATTTGGACCCCCTGTTTTTTATGTTCATGTTTCTAGAATTAGATTTTGTTTGTGTTTAAACCTGCTTTTAAACAGATGTAGCCCTAGTAGATTTCTCCAATGGTTTTCAAACAGGGCGTGTTGATCTTCAGGGACCGTCAGTGAAGTGGTTCACAAGACTCATTTTGTTACTTCTTTTGATAGGAGTGTAGTAACAGAGAATAACATCTGCTCAGAGGTTTCCATTTCTTCATTGTTACCTCCCCATCAACACTGCGCCACTCCATGTTTTTCTAACAAGAATGTGGTGCCTGAAGAATGTATAGGCTGTATATCTAATTTCACTGCTCTTATAATTTAGAGTTTGGAAACCCCTAGCCTTGGCTTGTCCACTTGCATTCAGGGTCTTCTAAGTCTGTCACCGCCTTGCAATCACTTCCCTCTGGTGTCTTTCCTTCCATGATCTTATCTGTTTTCATCTGCTACACCGTAACACACCCAGAAAACATTGTGCCTTTTTTCCTTTTATATCAACAACCCACATCAGTAATCGGAGTATTGAGCTGCTGGCTAAGCTGTTGGAATTTTTTCCTGCACTCCCATGCCAGCCTTCGTTTCATAGTGCATGACACATTATCTCAAAATATTTAGACACTCTGGAAATGCTTTGGAATCCAAAGACTCATAAACCTTAAAATGATTTCTGTGGATACTCTGGCTTTGCTGCATAGAGTAGGTTGTATCGACCATTTACGCTTGCACAGAAACTGCTCATTTTCCTCATGTTTCTTGCGAGATCCACAAGGAGACAAAATGTCTTTACTCATGTTCTGCCTGGCACCGCAGCTAATTTGCTACAGTGAGTGAGAGTACACTGCTGGGCCAGTTAACAAAGACTTTCTCCGACAAAACCCTCAGAAGTTAGCTGTTTTGGGTGACACATTGCAACATACACACACACGTATGCATGCAGTTGTTGCACCAATCACAGAGGAAAACATGACAGGGTAGCAGTACCTTGTTTTTTTATGTGTACACACACTATGAACACTAGTTATTTAGGTCACATCTTGAGAATTGTGGAGAACTCTTGGACTGAGAATAAGGCTGTGAGGTATTGCACAGTAGCTCGCTGTTCTACGGGTTTGGGCATGCAGAAAATGGTGCAATGTCTTAAACTGTCTATGGAATGGTTAGGTTGAAGCCAAGGACCTTTTCAAACAAGGTGCCTCAATAGTGAACTTGAATTACTGTCTTCTAATAGCTTTGGAATGGAACTATTGATTTGTTTGAAGTACCAAAGTGCTATTATCAGCCAAAGATGGGTAATGGGATATGTAAAGAACCAAGGTTTTGTTTAGAGTCATCATGAAGAGATATTGTGGTTGGAAGTGAAGAATGAGGGGGAGTTCCGATTGTTGCTCTGACTGTTTGAAGCACACAACTGAAACTCACACTCCTACGCCTTCAGTAGCATTCAGCTGATTAATCTGCTGCTGGCAGAAGGACTGTCTGTCATGATGAGTTTGAGCCCCACACACATAGTAGCAATGCAGGCAGACCAAACCAAACATGTTGTCCACCTAACATATGAAGATGTCATCTCATTGCTGCCATCAAATGTTTTGATTGTCTCTTGTTAAAGAAGAAGAGTGCACATCTTCATTTTCAAGGCGTTGTGCCAGCTGCTGGTGCATGTCCATGTAAAGCTCTTTCACACTCGGTCCTTTCTGGTCTTCCATTTACAGCATGAGACTTGTCCAACAGCTCAGTCTGTTGAGACGGATAGGAAAATTCAGTTTGTCAAACATGGAAAAAGGAAAGAAAATTAGTTGCTGTTGGCATTGATTAATATTTGAAAACAGGAAAAGTTTTGGACTTTTCCAAAATGAGAGACCGCAATTTTTGGGGCGAAAACCCCACAGCCAATATAGCTGATTGTTTACTGCCGTCATGCACTGCTCACATAAGGGGATACATTTTTACATACATTGCTAGTCAAAATAATTTGACTGCTTTATGTTGTAGCTTTTTGGGAATTGAGAAAGTTATGATTATTGGACATGTTGTGAATTTCATTGGAAATGTATTAAGGATGCTAATTTAGATTTGTTTTCTGGTCAATAGTCAAACCTCGTTAACCAATCATCAACCTTTAACCGACAATCTTACGACGTGGACGGTGATAAAAGCACAACACTCACCAGCAACTGTCAGTGCCCATCTGCTCCCACAAACTGGCTTTTCTGTCTTTGTTGTGATAGTTTACTGAAAACGAGCGCCGGTGACGACACCAGCGCCTTTCTGAAAAGTTCAGAGATTTTCAACTAAAAACACTAGGTGCGGCTGCACCAAAAAGGCGGAGCGCTCTGAAAAAAGACGCTATGTGGACGCAGGCCCGAAGACACTTGTTGTGCAAAGTTTGCAGCAAGTTAACTTGCAGTTTTAAAAAATAGATTGTATTGCCTATCTTTCTTTTACCATGTAACAAACGTTTTAAATTACTTTTAAACTGTTAAAAAAATAATATTGTTTTTAACGGTTTAACTGATAGTATTAATCGGTCAACATTATTATTGTCAAGTTAACAGTTAATTATTAACATCACTAAAATGTATGAGATGTCTGATGCACAATATCTTTGCGATCAGATAAATGATTGTGTCAGCAACAACAGAGCTAAGACGTGTGGTTTTCTACAGGTGTCAAATCAGATGAATCAACATGTAGGCCATTTCCAATGAAAATGTCACCAACCTTTCTAGATGACCTTTAACGTGTTTTCAATTTTGGATTTCCATTCTATTTTTTTTAGATTGTTTTGCATTAGGGAAGCTGAACTAAATACACAACATCTCCTCATGTTGATGTTACTATTCTAGTTAAGTCAAGTCCCACATACAAATTAGCACTTGCTGTAGTTGTCCACACACTTTTACTGACTATTTGAGACATAGACAGTCTGTGTGAGGATGTGAACATTGTCTGAACACCATCACTTGTACGCCATTCAACCCTCATGCTGTCCTCACTGTCTTATTAAAATAATTACATTCCAACTAATATTCATCCCCCACTCCTTGTTGTACTGATGCTCCATAATTTTAATCACACTTGTTCTGTAAGCCTCTGAGTAATTGCATGTGTGAAGTTATCTTTAATAGATTTTTTGAATTGCTGTGTGCTCTTCTCGTGTTTTCAGAGCCATTTATTGGTAAACCATAGCAGTATCCATCACATTTAAAAAGCTTAAAATTAATTAATGCAGTTTAAAGTTTATGGTACACATGTTTAAATAGTTTGAATAAACACTCATGGTAAGCAAACAGTTTCACATTGCTTTTGTATGTCGTTCTCAGGATCTACAATGGAAACATGGTGGATGTTAAGAAGAACTGATGAGGGAGTTTTCTGAAGGTCAGTTCCTCTTTTTTTAGCCTCTAAGAGTTTCAGAATAAGTTCAATAACTGTACCAACCACAACAGCTATTTCTGCTGTGGACATGGACAGTAAGACAGTGAGATGATAGACTTGTTCATTGTGCTAATCTCAAACTGTCTCATTCAGTGCTGAATTGTATCAATGTATAGGAAACTATTATGTTAAGGTAAATCATGATTACTGTAGTTAAAGTGTGAATAAGCAAAGTCTCTAAAAGTATCTGTTTCTAAGATAAAAGGAAGGATGTTGTTGTGCAATGTTGTCTGGAGACCACAGGGCTGGCCCTGACCAATTTGGTGCCCTAGGCAAGATTTTAGCTGGTGCCCCTGGCATCACAGCCAATTGACCCTTCGCTAAACCACGCCCTCAAACGCAGACTGGCCAATCACAGCGCAGCATTTGCCAGCTCCGACTGGGGGTCAGACAACTTCACAGCTCTGCTCCATTGACTGTAATACAAGCGCTTCAGATTTTCGTCATTTTCAGGCTGGTTTTGTAGATTTGGAGCTCATGGTTAAAATGTTGTGCCTGGGGCATGTGTAATAGTGACACTCATTACCCGGAGAGGTTGGAAGGAAATATACGTTTTCTTCAGATCAGATTTGCCCCAAAACACGGTGGTAGAATCGGTGGTAGTGTACTCTTATTTTGAAATACACTTGAGTTAGCAACAGGAAGTATGTTGTGCTAGCAACTGAAGGTACAAAGTTACTGAATATACATATGCTGCTTTTGTTTTTCAATGACTGTGAAAGTGAATAAAATAAACGATCCCCAAAGAGATATATCTTCTTTTTAAAAGGAGTAAAATGCGTTTTGTTAAACTAGAAAAAGCCACGTCGCCAAATGCACCAAACCCCATTTGAAAATATGGCGATTTTACCGTGATGCAAAAAAACACTTCATTCGAAGTCAACAGAAACAACATAAAAGTCACCAAACTCGTCTTAGTTAATATTCCCACTGTTTCAGCATTCATTGGTCAAAATAAACTCTTAACTCACCGTGTTAGATGTAAAAATATCAGGAGAGGAGAGCGGAAGTCAAGACATCAGTGGTGAAGCAGCGGGGCAAAACGGCTACAGAGACAGACTATTTTTACATCTAACGCGGTGAGTTCAGAGTTTATTTTGTCCAAACCAGAGCTGGTGATTTTACTCTTTAACAAAAAGGTCTATCTCTTTATAGATCACGTAATGTTTTCAGACATTTATAATAATAATGTGAGCCTGTCAGTGGAACAAACAAACACTTTTAGTGGTTTTAAAATACAGGAACTTTTACACTGATCGGTAGCTTTAGTGTTAGCTTCTATCTTTATCATTTTAACCTGTATTCATTGTGGAGTCAGTTTAACATCCTGGATATTTCCTTCAAACACATGTTAGAATTAGACAGACAAAAATTAGACAGTATTTCTTCAGGGAGTGCAGTTAGTGGCTGTGTGTGCTCATAGACTGTATGTGTAGTTCCATGCTAGCTCAGACAGCTTGACGGACCAACAACAACAAACTTAGCGAAGGGTCAATTCCGCCACTAATCATTGTGCTCAGACACTCACACAGAAACTGCTTAGCTGTCTTTGAGGTCATTTTTATTTTAGAAACATAACAAAACACTCTTGACCCAGAAGGACCAAAACATTAGTAATATCAATAAATTGTGATGCTGAGCAACAGCAGTATGCAGCGTCTTCTTTCCCCAGACTTATTTTAGAGAAATATAAAAATAAAAACAGTAGAAACAAGTGACATAAAATGAATTATGAGGTGGAGGGGACTGGAGAACTTGACACTGCAGATGGCCCTGGAGTTGCAGGGGTATTATTATGCATGCTGTTTACTATGCATATGCTAAGACAAGGCTAATCAATGATGAAAATGCAAAGGCTTATATATTAATTACAAAGGGGAATGGAAAAGGATTTGTATTTTTATTTATTACTAGCATGACTAACGTTGACTAACGTAAGATGTCAATAATAATGTATGTCTGGTTTCTTGAGACAGACAGTGGATGGTTTTTGCAGAACACTTAATAGAAAAAGTGTATTTCACTAGTTCAGATATTTGGGCGTGATGCGCCTGGCTGATGCTGCGTTTGTGGGCATCTTAGAAAATAGGACCTATCTAATATTTAATAGACTAGTTATGTTGTTGTATATGGGCTTTGGGGCGCCCCTAGCATTTGTCTATGCCATGGGTGGGCCCCTGATAATTATCACACATTCACACCAGTCAGAAGCACCACCACGCATGTTAAACAATCCTGACTCAAAGTTATTATAGCTTTTAAAATGTTTGATGAAAGCCTGTTCTGCAAGCGTTAACACTTGTTAATATTGATTCCTTTCACCCATGAAAGTAGATTTGAAGCTTTCTGGACTACTACAAGTTGCTCTGGAGAGTCATGTAAATGCTTAAAATGGAAAAATAGAGAAAAAGGCTGAGCTTGGCACACACAACACTTTGAGTTCAGTGAGACTCACTCTTTTCTCCACACAGTAAGCAACAAGCTTTGTATTGCTGTGGAGGCACATAATGTAGTTTCTCAACAACTCCCTTGGCTCAGATGTGAGAAGAATGCCAAAAATATACAGCGAGGGAAGTTTGGTTGCTTTCAAAGTAGGCTGTGTTGATGTCATGTTTTTATATGATACACAGAAAGTATGAGGCTGTATCTCTTCCTAAAGCTTCCATGATAATAGTAGGGCTGTCAACGAAAATGTTAAATTTGAATATATATTCTAATTGTAAAAAAAAAACAACCCAGACATTCGATTATGAAAATGAATATTCATTCGATTGTGAAAAAAAAAAGCAGCACTACCGAGGCTTGCCTGGGCCGCTGCACTATATGCACTGCATGACGGGAGTCACACCACATATCACATGCATTATAAAGCCATAAACATTACACACAGCACAGCTCGCTGGAAGCATTGAATGTCCATTCTATATACTGTAAAACTTCAAGTAATAGCCCGGGCTCAGTTCCCACGCTAGCACAAGAGAGAGAGAGAGAGAGAGAGAAAGAGAGAGAGAGGATATTATTTTATTTGTTTATTTTGTAATGTGTAGGTATGTAGATCTTTCAAAAGACACGTTTATGTTGAAATACATACCTATACAAGTAATTATGTCTTTTGTTATATTGATTTGCCCTCTTATGGACATAATGCACAAAAATAGATATTGAAATAGTTTGAACCTATGTGGTTTTTTTTTAGGAATAATCATAATTTTAGGCCAATTTTAGTAATTTGAATCCAATAAAATCCAAATAAAATATCAGATCATGGTGTTTTACAGTCATCATGTGTTTTCACTATCATAACTTAATTGTCAAACTATACAACAGCATTCAAGCTCATGTTAATAAACGCCAAGGGCTGCCTACTTAACACAAGTGTGCTTGGCCTAAGTGGAGTCAGTGAACGGCAGTGTAGAGTGAGTGTGGCAGAAATGAAACACGATATCCTCCCTACACCTCTACATACGGATTATGTATATGGGGTTTATACGATGGGGACAATTTGTCCTGACTGTATTTGCAATGTGTTACATGTATTTAAAACTATACAGCTCTGAGTGAAGGACCTGTCTCCAGGTTCACAGGGGATAACTTTCCTTGAGCATCAGTCATACAGGAATATTCACGAACAAACACACGCATACATTCTCAGGGCGGGCCTCTCCCAGGGGGGGGACGAGACTGAACCATGGTGACACACACTCAGAGGAGCACGTGATTTCACCAAACACAACAGGGTGGAGGTGGCTAAACACACACGGACAGTACAGTCCCACTGATTAATGGTCAAGCGATGTACTGTTAAAATGAATCAGTGAATTGTTAGACGCTAAAGAGGCACAAGCACTTTGTTGGAAATGGTACTTTCCATGTCATGTGATGGCATTTGCTATGGATGATGTCATTGTGGACATGCCTCTTTCTTGCTCTGACACATGACTTGATCTGAGACCGCGGTGAACGAGTTGACAGGAAACATCTGAGGATAGGGAATCTGTCACTGAGCTGTCTTTCCCAAGGTTTCCCTTATTTCTTTCCCCCTTTTATCTGCTTTTTTGTAGCTTTTCACTTTCTGTTTAGCAAGCTTAAACCTGACTTGGTTTGACTTAGATCTTTAATTTCTTGTCATTCCATCTATGGTTATAGAAACACAAGTGGAGCATGACATACTGTATGTAATTTAATTTATCCATCATTAGTGGTTGACCGATATGTGTTTTTCAATGGCCGATACCGATATTTAGAGAGCAGGGCTGTCGATGGCCGATTTATAGTGCCGATATTGTTTTTTTGGGTTGTTTTTTTTGCACCTGATAAAATACCCTACAACAATTTAAAATTGCTGAACTTAAATGAACATGTATTTAACACTTATTCAGTACATAGCAGCATCTCTTTATTTCTGAAATGTATAAATGTACATGAATAAAAATAATGTTAGTGCGCAGGACCACCAAGCAGCATCTCTTTGCTTTTGGTCCTTTTGTAGGTCTGCATCAGTCGCAATGTTTCCAGAAATGTGAAAAATCAGAGAAAAATGTTTCCAGAAAAAAGTTGTAATTTTTTGAGAAAAAAAGTCGTAATGTTTCAAGAAAAGAGTTGTAATGTTTCATGTAAAAAGTTGTAATGTTTCGAGAAAAAGGTCGTAATGTTTCGAGAAAAAAGTTGTAATGTTTCGAGAAAAAAGTCGTAATGTTTCGAGAAAAAAGTCGTAATGTTTAGAGAAAAAAAGTTGCAATGTTCCATGTAAAAAGTTGTTATGTTTTGGGGAAAAAGAGTCGTAATGTTCCATGTAAAAAGTTTAAATGTTTCGAGAAAAAAAGTCCTAATGTTTAATGTAAAAAGTTGTAATGTTTCGAGAAAAAAGTCACAATGTTTTGAGAAAAAAGGCCTAATGTTTCGAGAAGAAATACTCTGCACTTTAATTGACCGATGCTGATTATCTCAAAATGTCATTAATCAGCCCGATTAATCAGCCAACCTATTAATCGGTCTATCCCTATCCATCACATTAGCTGGATGTGGTTAGTACATGAGAGAGAGAGAGAGAGAGAGAGAGTACCCAGATAGTTAATGATTAGAAAGAAATTATCCATGTTTGTTCAGCAAACATGCCCTTATGGCGCTTCTGCCTGCTGATGTACTGCCTTTCCCAGACACACCTGGGGGAAATCATGGGCATGGATTGAGTAAAAATAACATCATTCTTCACATATTTTTCTTGTTGGTGGTATCAACAGTCTGTCAGAACAGGCTTGCTGTTGAACACCGGTGTCTCAATGTTGTGGTTGTGGAGCCTCTTAGTCATGTTTGTCTCATTTGTCAATACTGTTGTGTACACTGATCAAATCAGTAGGGCCCGCCCCCTCTTAGTCAGTCTCCATCATCGGCCATTTGGTCTTAGTCGACTAAGATTTCTTTAGTAGATTAGTCATTTTTCATGCTGAATGGCTTATTTCCAAGAAACCTATGAGAACATCCATGGGAAACACAAGATTTAAAGTGCTGCTTTTACATGATTCTTTGTGGAGAAACTCAGTTTTATAGATC
>JAOVVB010256183.1:0-19669 GCA_028570985.1 Heterobranchus longifilis
GTTCCAAGCGAGCTGAGCTGATAGAGTACCGTCACCAGCGCGACACGGGACATCCTGCACAAACCCCCTGATTTTCATACAGCCAAGATACGACCGATAGCAACCTCAATTTCTTTATTCACTTGCCCCAGATTTAAAAAAAAAAAAATGGCAGCCTGCAAATTACAATTGACGAAGTGCAGATGTCGTTGCTGATGAAAGAATCCCGCCTACACTTATTATCCGCAGTGGAAAACAAAATAGAGAAAAGCTCCTGGTAACAAAAGTGAGTTGAGTCAAGTCGAGCCAAACAATGCGGTAAAAATGAGGCATTAGCTTATAACAAAGACTGGAAGCCGGGGGGAAAACGGCCAGCCGGGCACCATCCAAAAGTAACAAAATTGACCTACCAGCAGCTCTAAAGGTCACTAACATGAAGGGCTGCCGTGATAACCGCAATACCGCAATAAATAACTAATAATTAACAAGCCAGCCACGGTGAGGATTCTTGAAAGCAGCTGGGACACGGAGTTGGGCTCCGATTAGTTTTTCCTCATTCCGGTGACACCGTCCTCGTCTTATACACAACTCTCTCTGTTGATGTTGCCGCTGACCGGGAACCCACAGGCAGTTCCTCAGTTTCATTTGCGCTCGCCATAGTGTGACTGACTCGCACTCCTACGCGCTTGTTGTGGTTCCGCATTACGTGCATCAATACCGCATACCGCACTTTTGAGCCACCCTAAATCAAAGCAAAATTACTTCACCGCGACAGCCCTACTAACATGTTATATCTTGTTTGTTTAATCCACACAAAAACCGAACTGTAAAAACGACAATTAGCTGTTTTACGGCAGTAATGTGTCGGACTATTTCTTGGCTCCGGGTCACGGTCCAGGAGTAGAAGAGCATAAAACAAAGAACCATCATCTCATCTAATTCTCCACCAGAAAAAATAAGCATATGTCCTAAAATGTTAAACTATTCCTTTAACTCCCTGATAAGTATTAGGCTAATTTGTAGAAAACAGCCTGTCGGTGTAAAAACAGACATAAACACACACGCACGCACGCGCGCACGCGCGCACACACACACACACACACACACACACACACACACACACACACACACACACTCCTAAACCTCAGGTTATATAGAGGTCATAGCCATTTTATACTCGGTGACTTATCTAAAGATGATTGTCCCCGAGTGATTTGAAAATTATTGGTTAAATGGACTTGATCACGATTGAACTTGTAGTTCCCTGCAGGATGAGCTCAGGAGGTCTGCATGGAAACATGTGATGTGCTATCTTTTTATTGGCCTCATCACTATTTATTTATCACACCCTATTAATTCTCACTCATTTATCACATCACCAGAGCAAAAGCTTTGGCCGTCCTCCACTTTGGGACCTAATCTTAATTGGAAACCGCTGTAGGGGAGATTGGGGTATGAGAGGAATAGAGGGAGCGGAGGGACGGAAAGAGAAAAGAGACAGAGGGATGACAACATAATACATCAAATATGAGAATATCCGTTAAAACCAGACAAGCAGCAAATCACTCGTACTGCACTTCTCTCTGTTCTCCGGCAAGACTGCAGCTGCGTCCTGGACTGCACGGCATATTTTATAGGTGGAGGCCTGGTAGTGTATGTGTGTATGTGTGTGAGTGAATGCGTCGTATATAGAGGGACAAGGTCAAAGGTCATCTAGTCACTAAAGGTCAGAGAGGAAGGATCACAATATGATGGGGGCTTGCACCGGGGCGAAGCCGATTAGGTGCTGAATGCTGGGGACAGACAGCAACGTAAACAGAGATTAGAGCGGGGAGCGAGACCCCCAGCATGTCAGCACCAGGCCAGACACCATGACGGGGGTAGAGGCCTGGAATGTCAGCATTTGGTTTGGTTTGGGATGATATTGGTCTTTTGACCTAAATCAGCATTTGTTTGACTCTTGCTGTCATCCCACACCACCACTAGTGTTGTGTTGAAGTTTTAAATGTGGTTATAGTGACAACATTACAGTCTGGTATAATTAAAGTCAACCAACTTTCCAATAAATGAGAACAACATCTACATCCACTGGAACTGTAAACTAGAGCTGCAGCGATTAGTCGATTAATCGATTAGTCGATCGACAGAAAATTATTTTGATAATCGATTAATCGATAAAGTAATTTTTCATGAAAATGTCATAAAATACTGTTTTCCTCCTCTCAAATATGGAGAGTTCCTGATTTTCTCTGTTTTATATCATATTACACTGAATATCTTTTGGTTTTTCTCTGTTTTGTATCATATTAAACTGAATATCTTTGGGTTTTTCTCTGTTTTGTATCATATTAAACTGAATATCTAACATTTAAAGACATCACCTGGGATAAAAGGAAAGCCACTGCAGACTTGCTTCAGTAAAAAACAAACATTTCAGGTAAAAGGCAAAAGGAGTTTTCCTGAAACGTTAAAAAACATTTTTAACCATGCGTCCTTGGCTCGATGCTTGCGTGCCTGAAGCAGGCCTGCAGTGGTTTTCCTTTTTTCTCATTGACCTTATTTACTTCAAAAGCACCTCGCATTGGAGTTTTACTACGCTACCACCGTGAGCACCCAGTATATTTTTTCCTTTCTACATCACCTTGGACTTTGAGAAACTAGGATCGACATTTTTCCCAATTTTCTGCCATTTTATAGACCAAACGATGAATCGATTAATCTGGAAAATAATCGGCAGATTAATCGATAATGAAAATTATCATTTCAACCCTAGATTTAATAGCTGCAACTACATTTTAGTTGTAAATGCTTTGGTTACATTTGAATGAGATAAAACATTAAACAAAGCTGGAAGTGCTAGAATAACTAAAACAAAAACTACTCCTACCAGAAGTACTCACATCCTTTACTTAAGTAAAAGAAATACCACAGTCTAAAAATACTACTTTTAAAGTAAAAGTCCTACATTCAAAATAAGACTTAAGTGAAAGTACAGAAGTATTATCAGCAAAATGTACAGTACTTAAAGTATCAAAAGTAATTAATTATACAGAATGGCTCCTTTCAAAATTTAATATTATTATAGAATATTATATTGTTTTTATCAATATTCAATACATGTGCAAGCATTTTAATGTTTTAGTCTGTCAATGTGGAGCCAATTTTAGATACTTTGTATACTACTGGGTATATGAGTAGTATAGTACTGCATTACATCATATAAGCATATCATATATTTTTTATGTAAAAAGTAACTAGTAACTATAAGTGTAAAATAGATGTCATGAAGTAAAAAGTACAATACTTCCTTCTGAAATGTAGTGGAGTAGAAATAGAACATAGCAAAAAATGGAAATACTCAAGTAACGTACAAGTATGTCAAAGTTGTACTTAAGTACAGTACTTGAGTAAATGTACTTAGTTACATTCCACCACCCAGGGACAGAATGAAAAGCATATTTAGATCATCCCCTGGCACTTTTTTGTTCTATTTTGATGTTTTAATGCATTCTGGCACCTTATTTACATTAAAAGGACAAAACAAATGTCAGTGTTAATTTATTTTAATTGTGAATTAGAAAACGGTCGGAGGGCCACCCGGCATCCTATCGAGGGCCAGATTTGGCCTGTGGGCCGTAAGTTGAGTATCAGTGCCCTATTATATGATAATTGCAGATCTGCAACAGGACATGAAGGCCGGTGCCCTGCATGCAAATCAGTAGTGCTAAAACCCGTTAAACCCAATTCATGTTTGCCACATCCACGTGAGCACAAGGGTCTGCGTGACATAAATGTCATCATCTGCTCATGTCTTCGAAGGTCCCTGCAGACTTTACCCACAAGTGTCAACATCTTCTCCACATTACTGGAGAGCTTAGTGTTGTCCACAGGTTTAAAAATGTTGGAAGTTGTGAAACTACAAATAAAAACATAAATGTAAAATTACTGAAATGTACTCATTCGTATTGCTTTACATGAATAAGTTGTTACAGCAGCACTAAATGACATGTAAGCTTTACAGTGTATAGTAACAGTTAACTTGTGATTACAGAGCTCACAGTGTCAAAATGGCATAAACTTAAAAAATGTCCGAATATAAGTGAAGGTAATTATCAAATTTAAAACATACATACAGACGATGCCACGAAAGATGAAGGATGAAAGCAGACGTAACTGGATTGTGGAGAACTCAATCAGCATGTAAATACACACATACTTCCTGTTCTTGTTTTTAACTTCCTGTCTCATGACAGCTGGAACTTATACCAGAATCTACCACTAGGTGGCTGAAAAACACTTAACGTTACGGCCGTAACAGCACAAAAATGTTTTCTGTTTTTGAAAGTCGCACTTTCTACTGAAGTAGTAAATGGTGTGATTTTTGTGGGGATCTGGACCGAGCAGGGATCTGTGGGGGTATGGTGTCTCGGCGGAACATCTCGGCAACACGGGAGGTTGGTATTTTGTCTTTGGCGTTGCACCGCCTCCTGCGATTTGGGGGCTGCATTGGGTTGTGTTGCGATTTTGATGGAATTTTGATTAATTGATCAGCCCCAGGTTGAACGTAGATAACCGCCTTCTGTACTTCTGTCCTGAAGTGAATCCGATGGTATGTCTCTTTGTGGAAAACAGCGTGATACGAGGAAAAATAATGGAGACTTAAAGCCAGGTCAACTTTGCAGATACAAGTATTTATTACAGAAAAAAGAAGTCTCTAACACAGATATCTTGGCTAATTCTAGATGGTAAAGAATAGCTCAAAGCTGTGGCAGCTACAGATGTTACATAGATGTTGGCCCCAGAGCCTGTATTCTGCTCTTCCTTCTTATAGTAGCAAAACCAACTGTCTCTTCTGACGTATAAGCTGTTTACATCTTCTTCCAAACCTTTCCTGGAAATAGTATGAGCTCATAGGCTCCGCATACCTTCGTTTTCAACCTTATGTGGATATTTTCTGGGGACCTTAATACATACGCATTTGCATACGAAATCAGTTCCCTGGTCAGCTCAACTGGAGCCATACAGCTGTCCAGTTAATCAAACGCTTGACAACTTATGTCTGTTCGATAGACTTTCTGTCTCCTCAAACCTTTGAGAGGCCGTAGCTATGCATAGCTGTGGATCTAGTTTTACATATACCACAGTCCCTTTTCCTCAGTTGATTTACACTGTTTTATCTTTAATTTGAGTTCTTAGCAATCATACGGCTTTGTTTACTTAAAGTATTTTCTGTTTCAAGTGGAGGCCTCGCACAGACCCATTTAGGTCTCTTGCCTCTGCTTTGGTACTTATCTCACGTATTGTATTTGTTCTTTGTACGTCCTTTTAAATGTGCTAATAAACTAAACCAAATTAAACTAATTTGCTGTTGTGAAGTATGAAACATATCTGAGCATGCAGACCCCCAATTGTACAAATTAACAAACATTTACTTTCCACATCGCTGCATAAAGGGGGCACTAATTCCTGCACTGGCACTGAATGTTAGCTTTGGATGCCCGTCAAATATTGACATAATCCCTGGGGATACTGGGCTGATTTTTCTACATCATTCACTGTGTGAGGCAGATGTTTGGTTACAGAGGATGCCCGTCTGTGTGTTTCGTACTGTAGGAGTGTAGGTTGAACGTAGAGATTTGGTTTTGTTGCTGGCCGGAGGTCTGTGCAATAAGAGCAGCCACTAGCAGCATGCTCATTAGCGTGACAACCCCCACCTTCTCGCGCCGCGGCGGTGAGAAGGTGGCGTATTGCTGCCTGACTGCGTTGCCTTTCCTGTACTGTACGAGGTCAATCAGCCATGAACTGGAGCAGCGGATCCTGCCCTCCCGCCCCAGGTCGCTGGCTCCTAGAATGGTGGCCTGTTGCCATGGTGACTGATGCATACATGTTCAATTCTGTTGTGTTGGCGTCACAGCAGCGGGTACAGACATCTGGCAGATAAGCTGACAGAGCTCATCAGAGGGTGAAGTCTGTGTGAAACAGCTTGGAGCCCTCTCACCTCGTCGTTCAAGAAGTTGTTGACTTGGTGCAAGCGGAGTGAGATTGTACTGTATGTGGTGCCGCCTAGAGAGGCTGTTTAATGCCCTCATAATCAGACGGTATCAGATTAGTTTTAAACTCATTCATTCACCATTCAGACATTCTGTTCATATGAGTCCATTTCTTGTATGGAGGGGGGGTCTGTTGGCCCACCCGCGAAACGCCGGGAAGCTCTGCCCACTTCCATTCGGCGCCCATGTTAAGTAGTTGTGCTATTTACACGGCACGCGCCTCACCACGGAGGTCCACGATCTGGAGCGATCATTTCCACGTCTGGCCTATTTTTTTTCTATGTGCCGCAAGCAAATCTGGCATAAAAACTCACTGATGATCTATTATAAACCATGTAAAACACATATTATAGATGATATAAATGATCTGATTGTGATAAATGATCAAATGCATCCCCTGTGGGCCAAGCCTTGTGATTTTCCTGCCCCTCTCCCTGCTGTTCTGCTGGAGTTTTCATTCCTCCGATTCCCCCCCCCCCACGATGACATTTCACCCACTACATTTTTAGAAATAACCTAGTGTCACTACTGTTTGTGATTGTGCTTTTTAAAAAAGTCACTTTTTATACAAAATCCGAACACATTCTCACTCCCAACTCGTCCAAAACGACAGCTTGGTCAGGACCCCTTTGCAACACTTTTAAACGCTTTTTTCCAGCCGTTTTAAGTACGTGTGCCGTCGTGGTTGTGAACATGCCACGGTCGCGGTTGTAAACACGTCATTAACGCTGTGATTAACGTGAAACAGGACTACTTCAGTAGGTTTAGGCAACAAAAACGACTTGGTATGGTTAGTAAAAAAACACTGGGATTGCATTAAAATCCCGACTTCTGGGTTAAAGACAGCTGTAACCAACAACAACAAATGACACTGTGACGTCTATGTGACTTATGCGCAGAGTTTAAAAATAACAACACTGACTTATATTTATAAACGGAACAGGAACCTCTGTCTCCTGGGTGAAAGTCCTGTGTGTGAACGATCCGCCCACCCAGTGAGTGTTTTTCTGTATTTTAAACCATGACACCTTATTTCCGTGTTTTAAGCACAATACAAGTTTCTCGTGTGATGTTGCAACAATCAAGCAGCCATGCAAGGAAACTGACTGGGTGCATCTCAAACAAAAGCTAAAGGCGTGGCCTGTGCATCGCTATCAGACGATGAGGGCCACTGACCAAGCTGCTGTTTTTGGACCACTTGGGAGTGAGAACGTTTTGAAACCGCTGTAAAGCATCTCATGTATAATTCAGACCAGACGCGCACACAGTTTTATCTGAGATAGCTGCGGGTGAGATGACAAGGCAGACATAAGGAGGAGATTGAATTTAAGTTGAGAGACGGGTAACATTATTTTTAGGTTGTTTTTCACTGATTGTGTTATTATGTTTGCAGTCTACACATTGTTCTGTAAAATATCAATCAAAGGCACATTTATAAACTTCATTTTAAATTATTTATGGGTGATGAATTTCATCATTCTTTTTATTTATATTTGAGCCGTCATCTCCCTGTTAACGATCGTTTCATGTTGTCCTGGATTGTGAAGCACTTTGTGAAGTCTCTTTCAACATGAGTGCTATAAATCAGTGGTTCTCAAAGTGGGGCCCAGGGATCCCCAGGGGTCCTTGAGGGGGTTCCAGGGGGTCCCCAGAAAAATAACTACATCCATGAGTAACACAGTGACAGAATGTATGACTCTTGTTCATGGGTTTCATACACTTTCTGTAATAAAACATCTAAAAATGAAAGTCCTATCAGACGGGGGACCCTGGGACTTATCTTATCAAATGGGTCCGTGGTTTAATTTGTGTGTTTTAACAAAAGGCTTCATAGTTCAACAAGTAATATTTTCATTTTTAAATAGTTCATAGATTACTTTCTAATCTAACAAATCTATAACTCTAAGAATCTGCAAATATTGTATGTCTAATATCTTTCTAATACATTTCTCGTGTTGTTCTTTCACATAATTAAGACTATAGAAGTGTAAAAAAAAATAGGCTTTGTCAAATTATTCCAAGGGACAAACATGAGGGGGTCCCCGGTATATCCTCTATCTTGTGAGGGGTCCTCGGCTGAAAAAAGATTGAGAACCTCTGCTATAAATAAACCATTGATCATTCCTCATAATAATAATAATGATGATTGAGATTTTAGGATGATGGTGGTATGGATGCTAAAAATAGCCACAGCTGTGCGTAATGAGAGGTTGGAGAACCTCGCCACTGTGACACAAATTGCACAGTGTTTGCCATATTTCTCATTGACAGGTCTAATGAGTGGTGGAGAGGGCACAACTTTCGATATGCAAACGGATGTTTAAGGGCATTACATCCATTTATAGCAAACTGTGGCTGTGGAAATGAGGTCTGTGCATGTGCGCCCAGTTCCACAATGAACTGATGAAAAGAATGCACATGCATATTTCTTGTCTTTGTGCGTAGAAACACTTTTATTCATGTGGCTCCAGATCTGAATCACTGAACTAATCTGAGACGTCGGTGACAATTCAGAGGTCTGGAATTAGGCTCGCTGTTTAAGGACTCCAGCTGTGCTGAAAGTACCAAGGTTACAGCAACATCATTGTTTCTTCATATTCCTTTGGGTAGATCCTTTGATCTGTGGCGAAATTAAAATAGTGCCATGATGAATATTACCTATTATTGTAGATTCCCATTTCTAATTATGTCCGTGTTGTTTCAGGTGAGGCTCCACTCTGTGAATTCTCTGTATTCGTATCAAACAGAATGAGAAAATGTTCTAACAAGGGGCAAGGTTAAAGAATTTAATTGGGCTGTTGGACTGTGAGTCATTTATTCTCACTGTATCACAGTGACTCACACACTCACACAATGATATCACACCGCGCAGTGTGAAGTCATAAAGGAGCATGGGAATTAACTCAATGCCTGAGTTATCATTGCACTGAAATAATGGATCCAAAAGCAAATTAGCTCATTGTTGCGTTACTCACATGACAGATAATAGTATTTCTGATGAACACAGACAAGGGTCAAAGAAAGTTTCTCTTGCTACCACATTAATGAAGGGAGACTTTTTACCTGTACACCGCTTTCCATTTAGACTAAAATGAAGCAGAGAAAGAAAGGCTCTCCCCAATCTGTCTCCAGATGCTCACTTGCGCTTAAACACACACAACCAAACTCCCAAACACATTTACTGTCTCAATATTTACCTGAGGGTGTCTAAAGAGCTCAGGCTCACTTGTGGTAAACTAGCACCGCTGAGACTGAGAGAGAAAGCAGGTGCTTCAGGGGGCACGGCAGCCTTATAATGGAACTGCCAGTTGAAGGGCCCTTTAGCCAAATCACCGTTTTATTAAGTGCAAAATGTCAACAAAGGTCTTGAAGCTACAGCCGCCACAACAAACTTGAAATTCAAAGCATGAAGAATATCCTCGAACCCCCCTGACGGGTGACAGGGTTCCAACGATCAGGTCAGTCTGCAAAAGAGGATCAGAAGATGAATATGCCACGCAAACAGCGAAGTGCCTCAAGACGCAGGTGTGGGAGGCTGGGATGCAACAGGTCAATGTTACTTTGCAGTAAAAGATTGTATCGTGTTGCAGACACTGATTATGTTTGCATATATTCCAGCATCCTGGATATTATCAGGATGCAGACAGAGGGAGAAAAAAAATTAAATAAATGATGACGATTGGACATGAGCCTTGCTCAGATTGCCAGCCCAAACTTGTTTTTTTTGGCATATCCAGATTGTATCCGGATTGATTTTTTACAAAGTCTAGAGTTTGTGTAATAACCACTCAGGAGACAGCAGCGTATGTGTATACTTTAGATCTGTATTAACAGGCAACTGGAACGCTAGTCTGGACAGCAAAAAAAACCACATGAAATGTATATTTTTGTAAATCGGATCCAAACCACAATTGGAGGTGGTTAGAAATCTGATTTCAAAGTGTCTTTTGCGTCACTCGCAACGCATCACACACCGACGGCGTCAAATCCAGAGTGACAGATTTTTGAGCAGAGCGCTACCAGCAGAGCGCTATGGAGGACAAAATGGACAGACGCCAAAATAAGTTGATTGTTTGGAGGGCAGATGATGGAAAGCTGCATCACCAGAGTAGTATTAAGTAAAGCCTTACTTCCTGTCCACACAGGAAGTCCATGTCCGTGTTCCTGTTCCCAAAGTCTCTTCGCTACAGGAAACAAACAACAACCTCCGAGTTATCAACCTACACGCTGAAAATGACACGTTTTGAAGATTTGGATCGTGTAATAAGGCAGGCCTGTTCTGTTCTTTCAGTGAATAATTGTAAAGATCTACAAAGAAAATGTTTACAACATTTTTGTGGAGGTGTGGGTTCCCTTCCGACACTATTTTGCAGAGGCACCGTCAGGGGGTGGTGCCACCCAGGACGATTGTGATTGGTTTAAGGAAATAAAAACAGACCAGGGAGTTTTTTTCCTTATCCAGGAGTCAAAGTGCATTCAATCCAGATTTTCCCCCAGCAGCGCCGTGGAGATAAATCTGGTTACGCAAGACTAGCGTAGCAGTTACTGACGCCTAAGTCGTTACCGCAGCAACCCATGCAGATAGGTTGCTGATGACTGGGAACATAAATCCGCTCACTTGGAAACAACAGTGCAGAGAGTCTTAAAGATCTGTTTTGAGAAATAAATCGGATTTTCCTGCAGTCTGAAAGTAGCCATAATGATGATTTACACACTGTAGTGAAGCTAGAGATCTGACACGGGAAATTTGGATGATACACTGATTATTGCTTGTCGTCGCTTTTCTTTTCCATTAGTGGTGATCAGATGGAGAAACCAAATCCAGCAGAGTGGCGAATGCAGCAGGCAGGGAGAAACCAAAGTGGGTTAATCCTCCACTGCTGAGGGAACGCAGTGGCTGCAGGAATGACAGAGTGGCAGGGATGTTGAGGAGTCTATTACATGTCTGCGTGCATGCAGGGAGCGTTGGTGTCGGGTGGTGAAAGCCGGAAACAAAACATGCAGGGAGCTGAATAGCCAGTTTTTTTGTGTATTCCAAACAGGGATGCACAATGATACTGGATCTATATCGGCAGATGAATGAACATTTCTGCCAATATGACAGGCCGATAAGATGATGCTTATGCGCACATGATGCAATGTGACTAAGCGCCGGGTGCAACAAATATGTCTGCAGTATGGAGGTTTTTTAAACTGTCAGAAACGGGTAGCAAAGTTGCTATGCAATGTGAATGTGTACATTTTAAGAAGCATTGTATTTTATGTCTGTATCTGCCAGTGGCCCATCACAATAACAGAGGGCATAATAATATGTTAATTCCACCACAGGGGAGACCGGGTGTTCTCTGCAATTAGTTGGAAAAAATATGTGCATATGTCGGCTTGGCAATCGGCCAAAACAAGGTAGAAAATATTGACATATTAGATATCTGCAAAAAACCAACATCTTATTCCAAGTAAACATTGTATCCTGAATATGATGAAAACATAGACAGGGAGGTATAGGTGGGACATTAGTTTGCTTGTAAATGAACTGAGGAAAGCATGCAGATGAGTTAAAGGTGAATTGCGCTTATTAATCATGTTGCATCCAGTAGACGGCATGATAAAATGCTTTTGGAGCATGAATAATCTTTATAGTTTTGATGACTGTGTAGGAAAAAGGGACAAAAAAGCATCTGCATATTGTGACTCTTCTGTACTTTGCACAAACAGTGTGGGACCTACTCAGACAGGCATCCTTCTGCATTATGAAGAGAGCAAAGACATCTTTATTCAAGTTTACGTGCTGAGACGGGGGGGGGGGGGGACAGCACAAATTGGCCCATTCATCACCAAAGTGACACACCTCCAGACTACAGAGCCCAGTCTGCTGTCACTGCACAGCCTGAGGATACTGTAGATAACCAGAACCACCACAATTGGACCCTTAATCCAATGAGTATCAATGAGTAAACTCGGGTGATAAGAAACAGGTAATGGCCGTGTAAGACGAGGAATCAGTTTCTTCAAGGAGGCGCGTCATTAAGGGTATCCTCACTGGGTGACGGCGGATTTAGGCCGGCAGAGATACTGGACAGAACCAGTGACTGCTCAGTGTTTCACCACATCTAAAATTAAATGAACACTTGCGACCTTGGCTTAAAATAAATCTGTTATGGGTTGTGATTTTCAGATTTTGCTAAATTATTACCGTACACGTGGAAGAACGTCAAAAGCCAGGAGGTGTGAAATGAAATCATCTCCCTCTCCCTTTCTTAATCTTCTGATAAGACGATCTGATGATTCATTTTAAAGGTTTAAAGGAATCACTTTGGTGTATTCTGATACTAAAAACTAAATTTCCAAAAGATTCCAGCATTTCTTTGTGTAAGTGAGCTAATGGAAGCAACATTTACTTTGCATAATGATAATCTGATTTAACAACATTTCCTGACAGCATATCTAAGAGGTTGGACAAACACCAGTAATTTATCACACTTACTCACTTTACAGTGCATCTAATTAAACATACACTATTCATGCCTCTATGAGGTCTCATAACTACTCTCCCACCAGCAATCACCAGCATGTATTTGTCTGTCAATTACCCACTAACTAAAGCTGCTGAAAGCATGACACTCCTCAAGATTAACATGCTAGACCTGAGCTATGAGAGACAACACTTCCAATTATTATTCTCCCCACCTCCCTGCCTGCTTGCCAGCTGGACACTAACCTGTGGCACTACCTCACCAGATATGATCAGGAATTAAACTGAAAGCCATGACGCATTGGAATTCCTCCACCTCTCTTCAACAATGTTATTTTAATACACGGACACCCGTTTATCATCGCATGACAAACACACCTTTGTATCTGTGTGTGTCTACAGATGAAGCCACCTAGAATTTCCCATGCCTCAGTGCTGGGCCCCAGGCAGGTCCTTCACAGGACTTTGTCTGGTCAGTGGCTGGAATTAAATTAATTTAATTTAAGTGTTTTTGTGAAGGAAGCACCATCTCATGGTAACACCCTGCAAACGAATGAATGGGTGTGTTTACAGTAGAATCTAGACACACCCTGTCAGAAAACAGGAGGAAGGGGGTGAGACTTCCTGCGGCTGGAGGTGGGCTGGGATTAAGTTGGAACTGGGCTGGGAATAGGCTGGGAGGGGACATTTTTAGATGGCTTCATCTGTATGTGAGAGGGTGGGGTGTTAGCCCGACTGGCAGTGGACTTTGAAATATTAGTCTCGAGTAGCCAGACTTATCTCCGCACCGCTGCTGGGGTTTAAGTCTGGATTGAATGCGCTTTTACTCCTGGAGAGTAAAAAAAAAACCTCCCTGGCCTGTTTGTATTTCCTTAAACCAATCACAATCGTCCTGGGCAGCGCCACGGCCCTGACGGTGCCTCTGCAAAATAGTGTCTTGAGGGAACCTGTTTCAGTGTAACACCTCCAGGAAAATGTTGTGAACATTATTCTTTGTAGATCTTTACAATCATTCACTGAAAGAACAGACCAGGCCTGCCTTATTGCACAATCCAAATCTTCAAAACTTGTAATTTTCAGCCTGTAGGTTGATAACTCAGAGGCTGACTTCCAGTCTCCGGGCAGCCTGCCTGAAGACAAGAAGTAAGGCTTTACCCAGGCACGGTTCACATAGTAAGCCAGACTATTGAAATGTTGACTACACCCTACTGTGGAGCAAACTGTGACTGCTATCCAATGCCATGCTTGTCTGCCTCTGTTTAGATCCCTTCCTCCGCTGGCTCCTGCCATCTGGTGGGAAATAGCCTTGGCTCCTTGCAGATTTGGACAGACTCCAAAGAAATGTCCCTGTCAGCTTTACTGCGCGCTCTGGGTTCTCTCTCTCTTGTTGTCTATATTGGGAAGTTAACCAAGACATCAGCATTAATCCTGAAAAATGTGTCTCTCCTAAGACACGTCTGCCCCCCTCTCATTATCAAACTGCTTTGGGATGACGACAAAAATGAAATCTGACCAAGATGATGTTGCATGCTGCTACAGCTTGTCTGGTTCACCCCTGTCTGGTCTTATAGGACATTTTGTGCTTCATTAAAGGTGCTAGAATCAATATTTTTATAAATCAAATGACTATGTGTAATGTGAAAGTTATCGCTCGTAGTTACGAACCCACAGAGAATTATCACCCAACTTTGCAGTCCCCCCTCAGTTCTACAGAGCGTTTTAGCTTCTTTCAGCTCATTGTTTTCGTTTTCTGGCCCACAACTTTCTTGCTTTGGTTCAGTCTCACTGCTTTCATCAGAGTCAGGCCACAGCAAGCAGCAGTTTTTAGTGAAACATCTCTGATAAACCTCTGTATGTTCCCTGCCCAACAACAAACACCTGATGTTAGCGACTAGCTGGTGAACTGAAGCATTGAGCAGCTAAAGAGCCAGATATTTCCCTCACAAGTTGGTGGAGAGCAAAACAGAGCTAAAAGAGAGTGAATACTGGACTTACATTCATCAGGTGGACATAAACATGACTCCAAATGAATGATGTTTCTGTATCTACTGTAGCCACAGTAGGATTTTACCGCATGTTTTCATCACCCCCAAATGACAAAAAAAAAATCAGTTAATGCAGGTTTACGTAAGTTTAATAGTGTGTACATCAATATTTTATGCGACACATTATTATCCCTTTTGTAACCTTTGAATGACCTCAACAATCCAGGGTTTCTGCCATTTCTGATTGTTTTATACTGTATATTGACTTGTAAACAGAACATACAATCTAGTTTTTTCATTGTAATAAGAGACATAAACAAATAATTGCTGTAAACTAATATTCCTACATATTCCAGTCATACAAAATACCAAAATGCATTGAAATAAAATCATTGATTTTCATTTCATTGAGCACAGTCATTAAATAAATATGTACAAACAAAAAAAAAATACTTTCAGCATATTTCAACCCTGCTTCTCCATAATTAGTGTAGTTTGTTCAGCTAGAAGGAACTTTCCATCTTTGCGACATCTTGGACTTTTCCGTTCATGTCAGGCTTAATGGACAGAACCAGCTGCATTTCTTGGCCGGGGGAGGGCACAGAGATTTTATTGATCTTGGCAAAGCTCTGACTGATGTCCATAAATGTTTTATTTTTGGTCTCAGGGAGGACGACATAGAGGTAGATAGATCCCAAGACGCAGACGACCACAAACACCAGAAAAGCAAAGGACTGCAGCGTCTCCTACAAACAGAAAACACACAGACAGACGGGAAAATAAATGAAATAACTTCAACAGTAAGATGAACTGACAGCACATAATTTCATTCCATTAATTTAGATTTTTCCAATTTTAGCATTTAAACCATTTGATGATTACTGTTCTCCCCCAAATCCTGCCATTTTACAGCCATCCTAAACTCTTGCCAACTCCAGAGAGACGTTTTCTGTGACATCTGTTTTGTCATCTGTGTGTGTCATGCTGGGGACGGCATAACGTCCCCACGATTTTCCACTTCCCACGGGGGTTGTGTACGAGTGTGTGCGCAAGTCAGAGGACATTTCCGGTCCGCTTCAGATTTTTTGAACAATATATGTTTGTGTCTGTGTTTTGAAAAATGTCAAAGTACAAAAGTCTGAAAGCTAACCTTGTCCAGTGTGTTATGCCAATAATAGAGATTAGTGACAGATTTAAAAATACACACTGACTGATTACCCAAAGGGAGATTTAGAGTTGGAGAGAGGGTTTGTTTGTTTGTGTGTGTGCATGTGTGTGTGTGTGTGCGTGTGTGTGTGCATGTGTGTGCGTGCATGCGTGTGCATGCGCGTGCATGTGTGTGTGTGTGTGTGTGAGAGAGAGAGAGAGAGAGAGAGGAATAGGACTGACCCTCAGCAGTGTTTCGCTGAGCTATAATACCTCATGAGGGGACAGAACTCAAATGTGGTGCTATGTAACTGGTATTAGAAATGCAGTGTCCAAACAACCATGACCTCAATGAAGAACTACTTTGATTTCAGCCGTTATATCATCCCTGCTGTTAGTCTCTGACACCGTTTTCCTCTGTTGAGTGTATTTCATAATAGCACTAAAAAAACAGAGCATCGCGCAAAGGGCTTGACCCAGTTTCCGTGCCGCCTCTGTGACGTAACGCTCATCTGCAAAGTTAGCGAGTTCCTCAGAAAACCCTGCCTTCCTCTCCCAGTTGTCATATGAGATGAGTCATGCTACAAATAGGACATTTCTGCGTCCACTCCTTCCATCATTAATCAAATGTTTATCAAGCCCCGTGGATGATTGAGCAGAATGAGACAGCCCCATCTTTGACGCAAGCATAAGCCTTTGATCTGCTGTGGTGGCTCAGCTGGGTTCAGTTTAGTGCACACACACACAAACAATCAGGCGTGTTCCATGTTCGGACACATGTTGCACCCAGAGTGACGTAAGGAGAGGAGATGGCACTTGCAGTGACGGGGAAACCTGAGTGGGGACGGGACAGGACAGGACAGTACAGGTCTCGATGGAATAGGACAACACGGGATACAGGATAGTACAATACCTGGCAGGACTGGACAATCTAGGATAGGCCAGTGCGGGATGGGACGGGATAAAACAGGACAGGACAGGAGGGGATGTGACAAGATAGGAGTGGACAGAACAGCGCAGAGCGACACGGTCTAGGACAGAGCAATTCAAGTCAGGTTGGGATAGGCCAGGCCAGTGCAGGATGGACAGTCTATAGGACAGGATGGGATGAAATAGGACCGAAAAGAATAGCAGAGTCTAGAACAGAACAATTCAGTACTGTGCAGGATGGGACAATACAAAACAGGACAGGGTGGGATGGGATAGGACAGGACAAGACAAGATGCAACAGGTTCAGGGTTGGGTACCAAACTCTACTCTACTTTTAAGGGTACCGACCGAACTGAGCAGACATGGGATGATATGAAAATTTCATGTCACAATTATCCTGGCCAAAATAATTGCAATTCACGATATTATCCGATAATCAACGAATTACGCTTAAAACTCTTGGCACTAAAACACACTGGAATCACTTTACCTTACATCTTGCTTTGTTGGGACTTTTTTCTGTGAACATTACGACTTTTTTCTTGAAACAATATGACATTTCTTGAAACACTGATTTTTTTTTCTCAGAAAATTGTGTTTTTTTTTTTTTTTCATAGGACACTGTATTAAAATATAAGTCCCGATAATGGAAATTCACCGGACAGTTCCGGACAAGAGAGAATTGGATGGGATGAGGCAGAAAATGACAGAAAGACAGAACAGTGTAGGAAGGCACAGGAAAGGACAGTTTGGGCCAAGACAGGGTGAGACGGGATAAGGAAGGAAAGTGTAGGACGAGACAGCCTACGATAGAACAGTGTAATTCAGGGTGGAATAGGACAGACCAGTGCAGGACAGGCCCGAACGGAAAGGGATAGGACAGAACAGTGCAAGACTGGACAGGACAGAACAGTGCAAGACTGGACAGGACAAAACAGTGCAAGACTGGACAGGACAGAACAGGACCAGACTGGACAGGACAGAACAGTGCAAGACTGGACAGGACAGAACAGTGCAAGACTGGACAGGACAGAACAGGACCAGACGGCATAGGACAGCGCAGTGCAAAAAGGGACAGAATGAGATAGGACAGAGCACAAGGGTATGGGATAGGACAGGACAGAACAGAATAGGGCAGGGTTAAAGGAGAGGAGAATGTTTAAACACCCACTGTAGACATAAATCTGATGGAGACATTGAAAACATGTCCTGGTCCAGAGACTGTCTGTTGCTGGGAGATATGCTACTGGTTTCTGGGGCAATAGTGAGTCATCATCGGTGGTAGGGGTGTAGACTGTGTGCTGTGGTGGCGGTGGTATTTGCATGTGTGTGGGCTTTTATAGATGGTGTTGAATCTTCCCAATGGGAGGCACACTCATCAGATCAGTGTTTGCGATGCATAAGAGACTGAGCTGTACATAAGATTACACTGCAAATGTCCACCCTGGGCTGTTTAGAGATTTTATGGATTACCATATGTCAATGCTGTCACATGGGAGCACAACAATGAAAAGACATACGATCATTTAGTGTCACAGTTATGGATCATAGCTACCATAATTCTAACTCATTAGCAATGCATACTAACTCAGTGTACTAGTAAATGTGATTGGGTTTGATGGCTCATTAGTCTTTAGATATGTCATCAAGAAGAGCCTGTTGTTGTTGTTTTATATTTCATAGTGTCAATAAATCATCTGCACACCAACTGCATTTAGTTTGATGTCGGAAAGTAATTGCAGAAGCTCATTAACTACAAACAAATTGCTAAATCACTAACGATGACCCTCCACACTGATCAATACACAACAGATAATTCCAATACATCCATTTTATATTATTGCTGCCCTGTAAAAAACATGTATATATATATAAAACATCAACTGTTTTCATGATTGATTGGTTTTATTTGATGATTAAAATAAACACATAACACTGCACAGCAGTAATTACACACACTAAAAATAAAAACACAATGAAGCCTGAAGGCTTATTTCCATTGTGGTCCTCTAAAAAAAAAACCCAGACATGCATATGCAAATGTGTAAATGAACAACCAACACAAACAGGATGGGTATTTACTGTAAGCATGATTCATGCATTTGCAAAAGTTCATTTAGTTTAAGAAGGAGAATTGTCTTAAAGGTACTTTGTGTAGTTCTGGCCACATGCTCCAAAAAAGTAATGGGCAGCATTTCAAGAATGTGCGAGAATTACATAATTTACTAATTGCAGCGATGACACTGTTCAAGATTGTGTACAGTCAGATAAGCAATAAACCTTGCAATGTCCTCAAAAATGTAACTGAGATTCTGCGTTTAAGAGACTGTTGCAATGGACGTGTCCCCGGAGAGTCTAGCTCTATCCCGGTGGATATTGCTTGCTCAATGAAGCGCAGAGACCAACAGCCCGGCAGAGAGGAGGCACAGGCGGCGATGCAAGAGGAAGCAGAAGCAAGGCAAGCGAGCCGGGATCCAGGCTAGGCTAAGAGCGGCCCTCCATAAACCTACTGTAGGCAGCCTCTTTCCCACCAATGGCCGCTCTCTCATCAACAAACTGGACGACATGAGACTGCAGATTACCAACCACCGCACAGATAGCTGCGTTACGGTGATAATGGAGACCTGGCTGCATGAAAACATCCCCGACTTAGCCGTGGAGCTAGCAGACCACATTGCCTACTGTGCAAACGCAGACTCGACTAAACCGCGGGAAAGAATGGAGCTAGACTCTCCGGGGACCTGTCCATTGCAACAGTCTCTTAAACACAGAATCTCAGTTCGGGTGTAGGTCTTAATTTTAGCTTTAGGTGTAAAGCTGCTAATTGTTGTACTGCGAACAGTGTAGCTGCATCTGTGTGGGGCATGGATGTGTAATAAAACCTGGATACAGCGATGGAGGCGGAGCTCCGTTCATTCCTGTGAAAGCTGCTCAGTGGCGCATGAAGCAAAAAAAAGCTAAACTGCTGCCTCTAAAAATCCCCAGATGAACGACGCTACTTCCGCTCTGCTTCCGTGTTGTGGGGCCCACAGAGCAGGCGCACTAGAGACTTCTGCCGACGGAGCCGGCTACATCCGGTTTAGCACTCCGGCTAACTTGAATGGGGA